>JANJXV010002257.1:0-38341 GCA_024803745.1 Megascapheus bottae
CAAACCCTAATCCTTAGCCGAACCCTAACCCTAACCCTAATCCTTACCCTAACCCTAACCCTAACCCTAACCGTACACTTTCACTAACCCTAAACCTAACCCTAACCCTAACCATTACCCTTAACTTAACCCTTACCCTAACCCTAACTCTAAACCTAAACCTAACCATAACCCTTACTCCTACCCTAATCCTAACCCTAGCCCTAACCCTAACCTTAACCCTAACCCTTACCCTTATCCTAACCCTAATCCTAAACATGACCCTAACCCTAAACCTAACCCAAAACCTTACCCTTACCCTAACCCTAACCCTAACCATAACACTTACCCTAACCCTTACCCTAACCCTAAACCTAACCCTAACCCTAACCCTAACTCTAACCCTCACCCTAACACTTAAACTTACCCTAACCCTAACAATAAACCTAACCCTAACCCTAAACCTTATCCTTATCGTAACCCTAACCATAACCCTAACACTTACCCTAAGACTAACCCCAAACCTAACCCTAACCCCTAACCCTAAACTTAACCCTAACCCTAACTCTAACCCTTACCCTTACCCTAACCCTAACCCTAACCCTTACCATAACCCTAACACTAACCCTTACCCTAACCCTAACCCTAATTCTAACCACTAACCCTAACCCTAACCCTAACAATAACACTTACCCTTACACTAACCCTAACCCTAACCTTAACCCCAACCCTAAACCTAACCCTAAACCTAACCATAACACTTACCCTAACCCTAACCCTTACCATAACCCTAATGCTATCCCTAACCCTAACCCTAACCTTAACCCTACCCCTTACCAGTACCCTAACCTTAACACTATCCCTAACCCTAAAACGAACCCTAACCCTAACCCTAACCCTTACCCTTACCCCAAACACAAAACCTAACCCTAACACTAACCCTAACACTTACCCTACCCTAACCCTAAACCTAAACCTAACCCTAACCCTTACCCCTTTCCTAATCATAACCCTAACCCTAACCTTAACCCTAACCCTAACCCTAACCCCAAACCTAAACATAACCCTATCCCTAACCCTAACCCTAACCCCTAACCCTAATGCTAACCCTAACCCTTACCCTTACCCTAAACCTAACCCTAACCCTAACATAACCCTAACCCTCACCTTAACCCTAACCCTAACCCTAACCCTAACACTTACACTAACCCTAAACTAACCCTAACCCTAACCCTTACCCTTACCTTAACTCTAACCCTAAACCTAACTCTAGACTTTCCCCTTACCCTAACCCTAACCCTACCCCAAACTGTAAAAATTATCCTTACCCTAAACCTATCCCTAACCCTTACCCTAACCCTAACCTAACCCTTACCCTAACCCTAACCCTTACCCTAAACCTAACTCTAAACCTAACCCTCACCTTAACCCTAACTCTAACCCTAACCCTAACCCTAAACCTAACCCCAAACCTAACCCTTACCCTAACCCTAAACCTAACCCTAGACCTAACCCTAACCCTAACCCTTACCCTAACACCTAAACCAAACCCTAACCCTAAACCCTTACCCTGACCCTAACCCTAACCATAACCTTAATGCTAACCCTAACCCTAACCCTAACACTAACACTTACCCTAACACTAACCCTAACCCTAATCCTTACCCTAACCCAACCCTAACCATACCCTTAACCTAACAGTAACAATAACCCTAAACCTTACCCTTACCCTAACCCTAAAACTTACCCTTACCCTAACCATAACCCTAACCTTAACCCCAAGCCTAACCCTAACACTAACCATAACACTAACCCTAATTCTAACCCCTAACCCTAACCCTAACCCTAACCTTAATACTCACCCTAACCCTAACCCTAACCCTAACACTAACCCTAAATCTAATCCTTAACCTAACCCTAACCCTAAGCCTAACACTTGCCCTAACCCTAACAGTAACCACAACCCTTACCCGTATCCTAAACCTAAACCTTACCCTAAACCTACCCCTACCCCTAACCCGAAACCTAACCCTATCCCTAACCCTAACCCTAACTCTAACAACTAACCCTAACCGTAACCCTAACCCTAACCTTTACCCTTACCCTCACCCTAACCCTAACTCTAACCCTATCCCTAAACTTAAAACTTACCCTTACCCTAAACCTAACCCTAACTCTAACCTTAACCTTAACCCTAAACCTTACACTTACCTTAACCCTAACCCTAACCCTAACCCTAACCCTAACCCTAACCTTAAACCTTACCATTACCATAACAATAACCCTAAACTAACCCTAAACCCTAACCCTAACCCTAACCCTTACACTACCCTAACACTAACCCTAACCTTAACACTAACCCTAACCCTAACCCTAAATCTGAACCTAAACCTAACCCTAACCCTTACCCCTGCTCTAATCCTAACCCTAACCCTAACCCTAACCTTAACCCTAACCCTTAACCTTACCCTAACCCTAACCCTAAACATGACCCTAACCCTAACCCTAACCCAAACCCTTACCCTTAACCTAACCCTAACCCTAAACCTAACCCTTACCCTAACTCTAAACCTAACCCTAACACTAAGCCTAACCCTACCCTTACCCTAAACCTAACCCTAACACTTAACGTTACCCTAACCCTAACCCTAAACCTAACCCTAACCCTAACCCTAACCCTAACCCTTATCCTTACCCTAACACTTAACCTTACCCTAACCCTAACCCTAACCCTAATACTAACCCTCACTTTAACCCTAACCCTAACCTTAACCCTAACACTTACCCTAACCCTAAACTAACCCTAAACCTAACCCTTACCCTTACCTTAACTCTAACCCTAAACCTAACCCTAGACCTTACCCTTACCCTAACCCTAACCCTACCCCTAACTCTAAAACTTATCCTTACCCTAAACCTATCCCTAACCCTTACCCTAACTCTAAACTACCCCTTACCCTAACCCTAACCCTAACCATAACCCTAACCCTTACCCTAAACCTAACCATAACCCTAACCCTCACCTTAACCCTAACTCTAACCCTAAGCCTAACCCTAAACCTAACCCCAAACCGTAACCCTAACCCTAACCCTTACCATTACCCTAACCCTAAAACTTACCCTTACCCTAACCATAACCCTAACCTTAACCCTAAGCCTAACCCTAACCCTAACCATAACACTAACCCTAATTCTAACCCCTAACCCTAACCCTAACCTTAATGCTCACCCTAACCCTAACCCTAACCCTAACACTAACCCGAACCCTAATCCTTGCCCAAACCCTAACCCTAACCCTAACTCTTAACCTAACCCTAACACTAAACACAACCCTTACCCTTACCCTAACCCTAACCCTTACCCTAACCCTAACCCTACCCCTAACATGAAACCTAACCCTATCCCTAACCCTAACCCTAACCCTAACTCTAACCCCTAACCCTAACCGTAATACTAACCCTAACATTTACCCTTACCCCTAACGCTAACCCTAACCCTAACCCTAACCTTAAAACTTGCCCTTACCCTAAACCTAACCCTAACTCTAAACCTAACCTTAACCCTAACCCTTACACTTACCTTAACCCTTACACTAACCCTAAGCCTAACCCTAAACTTTACCCTTACCATTACAATAACCCTGACCCTAACGCTAAACCCTAACCCTAACCCGAACCCTAACCCTTACACTTACCCTAACCCTAACCCTAACCTTAACACTAACCCTAACCCTAACCCTAACCCTAACTTAACCCTAACCCTTACCCTTACCCTAACCCTAACCCTAAACATGACCCTAACCCTACCCTAACCCAAACCCTTACCCGTACCCTAACCCTAACCCTAAACCTAACCCTAACCCTAACTCTAAATCTAACCCTAAACCTAAGCCTAACCTTAACCCTTACCCGTAGTCTTACCCTAAACCTAACCCTAACACTTAAACTTACACTAACCCTAACCCTAACCCAAACCCTAAACCTAACCCTAACCCTAACCCTAACCCTAACCCTTACCCTAACCCTAACTCTAACCCTTAACCTAACCCTAAGCCTAACCGTAACCACTAACACTAACCCTAACCCTAACGCTGACCCTAAACCTAACCCTAACCCTAACCCTTAACCTAAACCTAACCCTAAACCTAACCCTAACCCTTACCCTTACCCTAACCCTAACCCTAACCTTAACCCCAACCCTAAACCTAACCCTAAATATTACCCTTACCCTAACACTAACCCTAAACCTAACCCTAACCCTAACCATAACCCTTACCCTAACCCTAACCCTTACCCTAACCGTAACTCTAACCTTAACACTTAACCTTACCCTAAGCCTAACACTTACACTTACCCTAACCCTAACCCTAACCTTAACACCAAGCCTAACCCTAACCCTAATACTACCCCTAACTCTAACCCCTAACCCTAACCTAAACCTAACCTTAATGCTCACCCTAACCCTAACCCTAACACTTACCCTAACATTAACCCTAACCCAAATCCTTACCCTAACCCTAACCCTAAACCATAACCTAACCCTAACACTAACCACAACCCTTACCCTTACCCTAAAACTAACCCTTACCCTAACCCTAACCCTAACCCTAACCTGAAACCTAACCCTATTCCTAAAACTAACCCTAACCCTAACTCTAACCCCTAACCCTAACCATAACCCTAACCCTTACCCTTACCCTTACCCTAACCCTAACCCTTAACCTTACCCTAACCCTAATCTTAATGCCAACCCTAAACCTAACCCTAACCCTAACCCTTACCCTAACCCTAACCCTAACCCTAACCCTTACCCTAATCCTTACCCTAACCGTAACCCTAACCCTAACCTTAACCTAACCCTTACCCTTACTGTAACCCTAACCCTGAACCTAACCCTAACCCTAATTCTAACAATAAACCTTACCCTAACCCTAACCCTAACCCTAACCCTAACATTAAACCTTACACTAACCGTAACCCTATACCCAACCCTTACACTAACACTAACCCTAAACCTTACCCTAAATCTAACCCTAACCCTAAACCTTACCCTTACTCTAACCCTAACCTTAACCCCAAGCCTAAACCTAACTGTAACCCTTACCCTTACCCTAACCCTAACCATAAACCTAACCAAAACCTTAACCCTTACCCTAAACCTAAACCTTACCCTAACTCTAACCATAACCCTAAACCTAACCCTAACCCTAACACTTACCCTTTCCCAAAATCTAACCCTAATCCTTACCCTAATCCTAACAATAACCCTAATCCTTACCCTAACCCTAACACTAACCCTTACCCTTTCATTAACCCTAACCATAATCCTAACCCTAACCCTTACCCTTAACCTAACCCTTACCCTAACCCTAACCCTAACACTCACCCTAACACTTACCCTTATCCTAACCCTAACCCTAACCCTAACCCTAAACCTAACCCTAACCCTAACCCTAAACCTAACTCTAACCCCTAACCCTAACCCTAACCCTTACCCTTACCCTAACCCTAACCATAACATTAATGCTAACCCTAACCCTAATCCTAATACTAACCCTCACCCTAACACTTACCCTAACCCTAATCCTTACCCTATCCCTAACCCTAAGCCTAACCCTAACCTTACCCTAACCGTAACCCTAACCCTAACCCTTCACCTTACCCTAAGCCTAACACTTACACTTACCCTAACCCTAACCCTAACCCTAACCCTTACCCTAACACTTACCCTAACACTAACCCTAACCCTAATCCTTACCCTAACCCTAAACCTAACCCTTAACCTAACCCTAACACTAACCACAACCCTTACCCTTACCCTAACCCTAACCCTTACCCTAACCCTAACCCTAATCCTTACCCTAATCCTAACCCTAACCCTAACCCTAACTTTAACCCTAACCCTAAACCTAACCCTTACCCTTACCCTAACCCTAACCCTAACCCTAACCCTAACTCGAATCCTTACCCTTACCCTAACCCTAACCCTAACCCTAACACATACCCTAAAACTAACCCTAACCCTAACCCTTACCCTAACCCTAACCCTAACCTTAACCCCAAACCTAAACCTAAACCTAACCCTAAACCTAACCCTTACCCTTACTCTTAGCCTAAACCTAACCCTAACACTTTCCCTAACCCTAACCCTAACCCTAACCCTAACTCTTAACCTTACCCTAACCCTAACCCTAACCCTAAGCCTTACACTAACCCTAACCCTAACACCTAACCCTAAACCTAAACCTTACCCTTACCCTTACCATAACCCTAACCCCAACCCCTAACCCTAATCCTAACCCTAACCCTAACCCAAAACCTAACCCTTACCCTTACCCTAACCCTAACCCTAACCCTAACACTTACCCTTACAATAAACCTAACCCTAACCCTAACCCTAACCCTAACCATAAACCTTACCATAACCCTAAGCCTTACACTAACCCTAACCCTAACACTTAACCCTAAACCTAAACCTTACCCTTACCCCTACCATAACCCTAACCTTAACCCCTAACCCTAATCCTAACCCTAACCCTAACCCTAAGCCTTACCCTTACCCTAACCCTAACCCTAATCCTAACACTTACCCTTACAATAAACCTAACCCTAACCCTAATCCTAACCCTAACCCACACCTTACTGTAACCCTAACCATAACCGTGACCTTAACCCTAACCCTAACCCTAAACCTAACCCTAACCCTAACCCTAACCCTTAACCTTACCCTAACCCTAACTCTAACCCTAACCCTAACCCTAACCCTAACACCCTTACCTTAACCCTAACCCTAACCCTAACCCTAATCCTAACCCTAACCCTAACCCTAACCTTAACCCTAACCCTAACCCTTACCCTTACCCTAAAACTAACCCTAAACCTAATCCTAAACCTAAACCTAAACGAAACCCTTAACCTTACCCTAACCTTAACCCTAACCCTAACCCTAACACTTACCCTAACCCTAACCCTAACCCTAACCCTTACCCTTACCCTAACCCTAACCCTAACCTTAACCCCAACCCTAAACCTAAATCTAACCCTAACCCTAACCCTTACCCTTACCCTAACCCTAACCCTAACCTTAATGCTAACCCTAACCTAAACCTAACCCTAACACTTACCCTAACCCTAACCCTAACCCTAACCCTTACCATAACCATAACCCTAACCCTTACCCTAACCCTAACCCTAACCTTAATGCTAACCCTAACCCTAACACTAACCCTAACACATATCCTAACCCTAACCCTAAACCTTACCCTAACCTTAACCCTAACCCTAACTCTAATCTTTACCCTAACCCTAACCCTATCCCTAAAACTTACACTAACCCTAACCCTATACCGTACCCTAACCCTAACCCTAACCCTAACCCTAACCCTTACCCTAACCCTAACCCTAACCCTAACCCTAAACCTAACCCTAATCTTAATGCTAACCCTAAACCTAACCCTAACCCTAACCCTTACCCTAACACGAGCCCTAAACCTAATCCTTACCCTAACCAAAACCCTAACCCTAACCTTAACCCTAGCCCTTACCCTTACCCTAACCCTAACCCTAAACCTATCCCTAACCCTAACTCTAACCCTAAACCTTACCCTAACCCTAACCCTAACCCTAACCCTAATCCTTACCCTAACCCTAACCCTATCCCTAAACCTTACACTAACCCTAACCCTAAACCGTACCCTAACCCTAACCCTAACCCTAACCCTTACCCTTACCCTAACCCTAACCTTAACCCCAAGCCTAAAACTAACTCTAACCCTTACCCTTACCCTAACCCTAACCATAAACCTAACCATAACCCTAACCCTTAAACTAAACCTAACCCTTACCCTAACCCTAACCATAACCCTAAACCTAACCCTAACCCTAACCCTTACCCTTTCCCAAACCCTAACCCAATCCTTACCCTAACCCTAACAATAACCCTAATCCTTACCCTAACCCTAACACTAACCCTTACTCTTTCATTAACACTAACCCTAATCCTAACCCTAACCCGTACTCTTACACTTACCCTAACCCTACCCATAACCCTAACACTTCCCCTTACCCTAACCCTAACTCTAACCCCTAACCCTAACCCTAACCCTAACCCTTACCCTAACCCTAACCATAACCTTAATGCTAACCCTAAACCTAACCCTAACACTAACGCTCACCCTAACACTAAGCCTAACCCTAATCCTTACCGAACCCTAACCCTAACCCTAACCCTAACCCTTAACCTTACCCTAAGCATAACACTTACACTTACCCTAACCCTAACCCTAACCTTACCACCAAGCCTAACCCTAACCCTAACCCTAACCCTAACTCTAACCCCTAACCCTAACCCTAACCCTAACCTTAATGCTCACCCTAAACTTAATACTTAGCCTAACACTAACCCTAACCCTAATCCTTACACTAACCCTAACCCTAACCCTTACCCTAACCCTAAAACTAACCACAACCCTTACCCTTACCCTAACCCTATCCCTAACCCTAACCCTAACTCTAACCCCTAACCCTAACCGTAACCCTAACCCTAACCCTTACCCTTACCCTAACACTAACCCTAACCCTAACCCTAACCTTAAACCTTACCCTTACCCTAAACCTAACCCTAACCCTTACCCTAACGCTAACTCTAACACTAACCCTAACCCTTACACTGACCCTAACCCTAACCCTAACCCCTAACACTAACCCGAAACCTAACCCTTACAGTTACCCTAACACTAACCCTAACCTTAACACTAACCCTAACACTAACCCTAACCCCAAAACTTACCCTTACCGTAACCCTAACCCTAAACCTAACCCTAGCCCTAACCCTAACCCTAACCCTAACCCTTACCCTTACCCTAAACCTAAACCTAACCCTAACCCTAACCCTAACCCTTACCCTTACCCTAACCCTAACCCTAACCTCAATGCGAACCCTAACGCTAACCCTAACCATAAACCTTACCCTAATCCTAACCCTAACCCTAACCCTAATCTTAACCCTAACCCTTACCCTTGCCCTAACCCTAACCCTAAACCTAACCCTAACCATAACCCTAACCCAAACCCTTACCCTTACCCTAACCCTAACCCTAAACCTAACCCTAACCCTAACTCTAAACTTAACCCTAACCCTAAGCCTAACCGTAACCCTTACCCTTAGTCTTACCCTAACCCTAACCCTAACCCTAAACCTTACCCTTACCTTAACCCTAAATCTAAACCTAACCCTAACCCTAACTCTAACCCTAACCCTTATCCTTACCCTAACACTAACCCTAAACCTTACACTTACCCTTAGCCTAACCGAAAACCTAACCCTAACCCTAACCTAACCCTAACCCAAACCCTCACCTTAAAATTAACCCTAACCCTAACCCTTACCCTAACCCTAACGCTTACCCTTACCTTAACCCTAACCCTAAACCTTAGCCTTACCCTAAACCTAACCCTAACCCTTACCCTAACCCTAACCTAAACCTTACCCCAACCCTAACCCTAACCCTAACCCTAATCTTAACCCTAACGCCTAAGCCTAAACCTAAACGTAACCCTAACCCTTACCCTTACCCTAACCCTACCCATAACCTTAATGTTAACCCTAAATCTAACCCTAACCCTTACCCTTACCCTAAACCTAACCCTAATCCTTACCCTTACCCTAACCCTACCGCTAACACTAACCCTTACCCTAACCCTTACCCTTTCCCTAACCCTAACCCGAACCGTAACCTTAACCCTAATCCTAACCCTCTCCCTAATCCTAACCCTTACCCTTACCCTTACCCTAACACTAACCCTAAACCTAACCCTAACCCTAACCCTAACACTTAACATTACCCTAACTCTAACCCTAACACTAACCTTTACCCTAACCCTAACCCTAACCCCTAACCATAACCCTAACATTAACCCTTACCCTTACACTTACCCTAACACTAAACCTAACCCAACCCAAATCCTAACCCTAAACCTAACCCTAACCCTTACCCTAACCCTTACCCTAACCCAAACCCTAACCCTTACCCTTTCCCTAACCCTAACCCTAACTCTAAACCTAACACTTACCATTACCCTAACTCTAACCCTAACCCTAACCCTTAACCTAACCCTAACCCTAACCCCTAACCATAACCCTAACCCTAACCCTTACTCTTACCCTAACCCTAACCATAACCCTAACCCTAACACTAACACTGCCCCTACCCTAACCCTAACCATAACTCTAACCTTTACCCTAACCCTAATCCTAAACCTTACCCTAACCCCTAACCCAATACCTAACCCTAACCCTAACCCTTACCCTAACCTTCACCCCAAGCCTAACCCTAACCCTAACCCTAACACTAACCCTAACTCTAACCCCTAACCCCAAACCTAACCCTTACCCTAACCCTAACCCTACCCCTAACCTTAATGCTCACCCTAACCCTAAACCTAACACTTACCCTAACACTAACCCTAAGCCTAATCCTTACCCTAACCCTAACCCTAACCTTAACCCTTACCCATAACCTAACCCTACCCGTAACCCGAAACCTAACCCTATCCCTAAGCATAACCCTAACCCTAACTCTAACCCCTAACCCTAACCATAACCTTAACCCTAACCCTTACCCTTACCCTAACCCTAACCCTAACCCTAACCCTAACCCTAAACTTAAAACTTACCCTTACCCTAAATCTAACCCTAACTCTAACCCTAACCCTAACCTTTACACTCACCTTAACCCTAACCCTAACCCTAACCGTAAACCTTACCCTCACCCTAACCCTTACCCTGACCCTAACCCTAACCCCTAACCCTAACCCGAACTCTAACCCTTACACTTACCCTAACCCTAACCCTACCTTAACACTAACCCTAACACTAACCCTAACCCCAACACTTACCCTTACCCTAACCCTAACCCTAAACCTAACCCTAACCCTAACCCTAACCCTAACCCTTACCTTTACCCTAACCCTAACCCTAACCCTTACCCTTACCCTAACCCTAACCCTAATCTTAATGCTAATCCTAACCCTAACCCTAACCCTAACCCTTACCCTAACCCTAACGCTAAACCTAATCCTTACCCTAAGCCTAACCCTAAACCTAACCCTTACCCTTTCCCTAACCCAAACCCTAATCCTTAGCCTAACCCTAACCCTAACCCTAATCCTTACCCTAACCCTAACCCTAACCCTAACCGTACACTTTCACTAACCCTAAACCTAACCCTAACCCTAACCATTACCCTTAACTTAACCCTTACCCTAACCCTAACTCTAAACCTAAACCTAACCATAACCCTTACTCCTACCCTAATCCTAACCCTAGCCCTAACCCTAACCTTAACCCTAACCCTTACCCTTATCCTAACCCTAATCCTTAACATGACCCTAACCCTAAACCTAACCCAAAACCTTACCCTTACCCTAACCCTAACCCTAACCATAACACTTACCCTAACCCTTACCCTAACCCTAAACCTAACCCTAACCCTAACCCTAACTCTAACCCTCACCCTAACACTTAAACTTACCCTAACCCTAACAATAAACCTAACCCTAACCCTAAACCTTATCCTTATCGTAACCCTAACCATAACCCTAACACTTACCCTAAGACTAACCCCAAACCTAACCCTAACCCCTAACCCTAAACTTAACCCTAACCCTAACTCTAACCCTTACCCTTACCCTAACCCTAACCCTAACCCTTACCATAACCCTAACACTAACCCTTACCCTAACCCTAACCCTAATTCTAACCACTAACCCTAACCCTAACCCTAACAATAACACTTACCCTTACACTAACCCTAACCCTAACCTTAACCCCAACCCTAAACCTAACCCTAAACCTAACCATAACACTTACCCTAACCCTAACCCTTACCATAACCCTAATGCTATCCCTAACCCTAACCCTAACCTTAACCCTACCCCTTACCAGTACCCTAACCTTAACACTATCCCTAACCCTAAAACGAACCCTAACCCTAACCCTAACCCTTACCCTTACCCCAAACACAAACCTAACCCTAACACTAACCCTAACACTTACCCTACCCTAACCCTAACCCTAAACCTAACCCTAACCCTTACCCCTTTCCTAATCATAACCCTAACCCTAACCTTAACCCTAACCCTAACCCTAACCCCAAACCTAAACATAACCCTATCCCTAACCCTAACCCTAACCCCTAACCCTAATGCTACCCCTAACCCTTACCCTTACCCTAAACCTAACCCTAACCCTAACATAACCCTAACCCTCACCTTAACCCTAACCCTAACCCTAACCCTAACACTTACACTAACCCTAAACTAACCCTAACCCTAACCCTTACCCTTACCTTAACTCTAACCCTAAACCTAACTCTAGACTTTCCCCTTACCCTAACCCTAACCCTACCCCAAACTGTAAAAATTATCCTTACCCTAAACCTATCCCTAACCCTTACCCTAACCCTAACCTAACCCTTACCCTAACCCTAACCCTTACCCTAAACCTAACTCTAAACCTAACCCTCACCTTAACCCTAACTCTAACCCTAACCCTAACCCTAAACCTAACCCCAAACCTAACCCTTACCCTAACCCTAAACCTAACCCTAGACCTAACCCTAACCCTAACCCTTACCCTAACACCTAAACCAAACCCTAACCCTAACCCTTACCCTGACCCTAACCCTAACCATAACCTTAATGCTAACCCTAACCCTAACCCTAACACTAACACTTACCCTAACACTAACCCTAACCCTAATCCTTACCCTAACCCAATCCTAACCATACCCTTAACCTAACAGTAACAATAACCCTAAACCTTACCCTTACCCTAACCCTAAAACTTACCCTTACCCTAACCATAACCCTAACCTTAACCCCAAGCCTAACCCTAACACTAACCATAACACTAACCCTAATTCTAACCCCTAACCCTAACCCTAACCCTAACCTTAATACTCACCCTAACCCTAACCCTAACCCTAACACTAACCCTAAATCTAATCCTTAACCTAACCCTAACCCTAAGCCTAACACTTGCCCTAACCCTAACAGTAACCACAACCCTTACCCGTATCCTAAACCTAAACCTTACCCTAAACCTACCCCTACCCCTAACCCGAAACCTAACCCTATCCCTAACCCTAACCCTAACTCTAACAACTAACCCTAACCGTAACCCTAACCCTAACCTTTACCCTTACCCTCACCCTAACCCTAACTCTAACCCTATCCCTAAACTTAAAACTTACCCTTACCCTAAACCTAACCCTAACTCTAACCTTAACCTTAACCCTAAACCTTACACTTACCTTAACCCTAACCCTAACCCTAACCCTAACCCTAACCTTAAACCTTACCATTACCATAACAATAACCCTAAACTAACCCTAAACCCTAACCCTAACCCTAACCCTTACACTACCCTAACACTAACCCTAACCTTAACACTAACCCTAACCCTAACCCTAAATCTGAACCTAAACCTAACCCTAACCCTTACCCCTGCTCTAATCCTAACCCTAACCCTAACCCTAACCTTAACCCTAACCCTTAACCTTACCCTAACCCTAACCCTAAACATGACCCTAACCCTAACCCTAACCCAAACCCTTACCCTTAACCTAACCCTAACCCTAAACCTAACCCTTACCCTAACTCTAAACCTAACCCTAACACTAAGCCTAACCCTACCCTTACCCTAAACCTAACCCTAACACTTAACGTTACCCTAACCCTAACCCTAAACCTAACCCTAACCCTAACCCTAACCCTAACCCTTATCCTTACCCTAACACTTAACCTTACCCTAACCCTAACCCTAACCCTAATACTAACCCTCACTTTAACCCTAACCCTAACCTTAACCCTAACACTTACCCTAACCCTAAACTAACCCTAAACCTAACCCTTACCCTTACCTTAACTCTAACCCTAAACCTAACCCTAGACCTTACCCTTACCCTAACCCTAACCCTACCCCTAACTCTAAAACTTATCCTTACCCTAAACCTATCCCTAACCCTTACCCTAACTCTAAACTACCCCTTACCCTAACCCTAACCCTAACCATAACCCTAACCCTTACCCTAAACCTAACCATAACCCTAACCCTCACCTTAACCCTAACTCTAACCCTAAGCCTAACCCTAAACCTAACCCCAAACCGTAACCCTAACCCTAACCCTTACCATTACCCTAACCCTAAAACTTACCCTTACCCTAACCATAACCCTAACCTTAACCCTAAGCCTAACCCTAACCCTAACCATAACACTAACCCTAATTCTAACCCCTAACCCTAACCCTAACCTTAATGCTCACCCTAACCCTAACCCTAACCCTAACACTAACCCGAACCCTAATCCTTGCCCAAACCCTAACCCTAACCCTAACTCTTAACCTAACCCTAACACTAAACACAACCCTTACCCTTACCCTAACCCTAACCCTTACCCTAACCCTAACCCTACCCCTAACATGAAACCTAACCCTATCCCTAACCCTAACCCTAACCCTAACTCTAACCCCTAACCCTAACCGTAATACTAACCCTAACATTTACCCTTACCCTAACGCTAACCCTAACCCTAACCCTAACCTTAAAACTTGCCCTTACCCTAAACCTAACCCTAACTCTAAACCTAACCTTAACCCTAACCCTTACACTTACCTTAACCCTTACACTAACCCTAAGCCTAACCCTAAACTTTACCCTTACCATTACAATAACCCTGACCCTAACGCTAAACCCTAACCCTAACCCGAACCCTAACCCTTACACTTACCCTAACCCTAACCCTAACCTTAACACTAAACCTAACCCTAACCCTAACCCTAACTTAACCCTAACCCTTACCCTTACCCTAACCCTAACCCTAAACATGACCCTAACCCTACCCTAACCCAAACCCTTACCCGTACCCTAACCCTAACCCTAAACCTAACCCTAACCCTAACTCTAAATCTAACCCTAAACCTAAGCCTAACCTTAACCCTTACCCGTAGTCTTACCCTAAACCTAACCCTAACACTTAAACTTACACTAACCCTAACCCTAACCCAAACCCTAAACCTAACCCTAACCCTAACCCTAACCCTAACCCTTACCCTAACCCTAACTCTAACCCTTAACCTAACCCTAAGCCTAACCGTAACCACTAACACTAACCCTAACCCTAACGCTGACCCTAAACCTAACCCTAACCCTAACCCTTAACCTAAACCTAACCCTAAACCTAACCCTAACCCTTACCCTTACCCTAACCCTAACCCTAACCTTAACCCCAACCCTAAACCTAACCCTAAATATTACCCTTACCCTAACACTAACCCTAAACCTAACCCTAACCCTAACCATAACCCTTACCCTAACCCTAACCCTTACCCTAACCGTAACTCTAACCTTAACACTTAACCTTACCCTAAGCCTAACACTTACACTTACCCTAACCCTAACCCTAACCTTAACACCAAGCCTAACCCTAACCCTAATACTACCCCTAACTCTAACCCCTAACCCTAACCTAAACCTAACCTTAATGCTCACCCTAACCCTAACCCTAACACTTACCCTAACATTAACCCTAACCCAAATCCTTACCCTAACCCTAAACCATAACCTAACCCTAACACTAACCACAACCCTTACCCTTACCCTAAAACTAACCCTTACCCTAACCCTAACCCTAACCCTAACCTGAAACCTAACCCTATTCCTAAAACTAACCCTAACCCTAACTCTAACCCCTAACCCTAACCATAACCCTAACCCTTATCCTTACCCTTACCCTAACCCTAACCCTTAACCTTACCCTAACCCTAATCTTAATGCCAACCCTAAACCTAACCCTAACCCTAACCCTTACCCTAACCCTAACCCTAACCCTAACCCTTACCCTAATCCTTACCCTAACCGTAACCCTAACCCTAACCTTAACCCTAACCCTTACCCTTACTGTAACCCTAACCCTGAACCTAACCCTAACCCTAATTCTAACAATAAACCTTACCCTAACCCTAACCCTAACCCTAACCCTAACATTAAACCTTACACTAACCGTAACCCTATACCTAACCCTTACACTAACACTAACCCTAAACCTTACCCTAAATCTAACCCTAACCCTAAACCTTACCCTTACTCTAACCCTAACCTTAACCCCAAGCCTAAACCTAACTGTAACCCTTACCCTTACCCTAACCCTAACCATAAACCTAACCAAAACCTTAACCCTTACCCTAAACCTAAACCTTACCCTAACTCTAACCATAACCCTAAACCTAACCCTAACCCTAACACTTACCCTTTCCCAAAATCTAACCCTAATCCTTACCCTAATCCTAACAATAACCCTAATCCTTACCCTAACCCTAACACTAACCCTTACCCTTTCATTAACCCTAACCATAATCCTAACCCTAACCCTTACCCTTAACCTAACCCTTACCCTAACCCTAACCCTAACACTCACCCTAACACTTACCCTTATCCTAACCCTAACCCTAACCCTAACCCTAAACCTAACCCTAACCCTAACCCTAAACCTAACTCTAACCCCTAACCCTAACCCTAACCCTAACCCTTACCCTTACCCTAACCCTAACCATAACATTAATGCTAACCCTAACCCTAATCCTAATACTAACCCTCACCCTAACACTTACCCTAACCCTAATCCTTACCCTATCCCTAACCCTAAGCCTAACCCTAACCTTACCCTAACCGTAACCCTAACCCTAACCCTTCACCTTACCCTAAGCCTAACACTTACACTTACCCTAACCCTAACCCTAACCCTAACCCTTACCCTAACACTTACCCTAACACTAACCCTAACCCTAATCCTTACCCTAACCCTAAACCTAACCCTTAACCTAACCCTAACACTAACCACAACCCTTACCCTTACCCTAACCCTAACCCTTACCCTAACCCTAACCCTAAACCTAACCTGAAACCTAACCCTATCCCTAACCCTAACCCTAACTCTAACACTTAACCCTAACCGTAACCCTAACCCTAAACCTTACCCTACCCTAACCCTAATCCTAACCCTAACCCTTACCCTTACCCTAACCCTAACCCTATTCTAAATGCTAACCCTAAACCTAACCCTAACCCTAACCCTTACCCTAACCCTAACCCTAACCCTAATCCTTACCCTAACCATAACCCTAACCCTAACTTTAACCCAAACCCTTACACTTACCCTAACCCTAACCCTAAACCTATCCCTAACCCTAACTCTAACCCTAAACCTTACCCTAAACATAACCCTAACCCTAACCCTAATCTTTACCCTAACCCTAACAGTATCCCTACCCCTTACACTAACCCTAACCCTAAACCGTACCCTAACCCTAACCCTAACCCTAACCCTTACCCTTACCCTAACCCTAACCTTAATCCCAATCCTAAACCTAACTCTAAACCTTACCCTTACACTAACCCTAACCATGAACCTAACCATAACCCTAACCCTTACCCTAAACATAACTCTTACCCTAACCCTAACCATAACCCTAAACCTAACCCTAACCCTAACCCTTACCCTTTCCCAAACCCTAACCCTAATCCTTACCCTAACCCTAACAATAACCCTAATCCTTACCCTAACCCTAACACTAACCCTTACTGTTTCATTAACCCTACCCCTAATCCTAACCCTAACCCTTACCCTTACCCTTACCCTAACCCTAACCCTAACCTTAACCCTAACACTTCCCCTACCCTAACCTTAACCCTAACCCTAACTCTAACCCCTAACCCTAACCCTAACCCTAACCCTTACCCTTACCCTAACCCTAACCATAACCTTAATGCTAACCCTAACCCTAACACTAACCCTTACCCTAACACTAACCCTAACCCTAATCCTTACCCGAACCCTAACTCTAACCCTAGCCCTTAACCTTACCCTAAGCATAACAGTTACACCTACCATAACCCTAACCCTAAACTTACCACCAAGCATAACCCTAACACTAACACTAACCCTAACTCTAACCCCTAACCCTAAACCTAGCCTTAATGCTCACCCTAACCCTAACACTTACCCTAACACTAACCCTAACGCTAATCCTTACCCTAACCCTAACCCTAACCCTTACCCTAACCCTAAAACTAACCACAACCCTTACCCTTATCCTAACCCTAACCCTTACCCTAACCGTAACCCTAACCCTAACCCGAAACCTAACCCTATCCCTAACCCTAACCCTAACCCTAACTCTAACCCCTAACCCTAACCGTAACCCTAACCCTAACCCTTACCCTTACCCTAACACTAACCCTAACCCTTACCCTAACCTTAAACCTTACCCTTACCCTAAACCTAACACTAACCCTTACCCTAACACTAACTCTAACACTAACCCTAACCCTTACACTGACCCTAACCCTAACCCTAACCCTAACCCCTAACACTAACCCGAACCCTAACCCTTACAGTTACCCTAACCCTAACCCTAACCTTAACACTAACCCTAACACTAACCCTAACCCCAACACTTACCCTTACCGTAACCCTAACCCTAAACCTAACCCTAGCCCTAACCCTAACCGTAACCATTACCCTTACCCTGACCCTAACCCTAACCCTAACCCTAACCCTAACCCTTCCCTTACCCTAACCCTAACCCTAATCTTAATGCGAACCCTAACGCTAACCCTAACCATAACCCTTACCCTAATCCTAACCCTAACCCTAACCCTAATCTTAACCCTAACCCTTACCCTTGCCCTAACCCTAACCCTAAACCTAACCCTAACCATAACCCTAACCCAAACCCTTACCCTTACCCTAACCCTAACCCTAAACATAACCCTAACCCTAACTCTAAACTTAACCCTAACCCTAAGCCTAACCGTAACCCTTACCCTTAGTTTTACCCTAACCCTAACCCTAACCCTAACCCTTACCCTTACCTTAACCCTAAATCTAAACACAACCCTAACCCTAATTCTAACCCTAACCCTTATCCTTACCCTAACACTAACCCTAAACCTAACCCTAACCCTAACCACTAACTATAACCCTAACCCTAACCCTTACCCTTACCCCAACCCTAACCCTTAACCCAACCCAAATCCGAACCCTAAACCTAACCCTAACCCTTACCCTAACCCTTACACTAACCCTAACCCTCACCCTTACCCTTACCATAACCCTAACAATAACCCTAAACCTAACACTTACCATTACCCTAACTCTAACCCTAACCCTAACCCTTACCCTAACCCTAACCCTAACCCCTAACCATAACCCTAACCCTAACCCTTACTCTTACCCTAACCCTAACCATAACCCTAACCCTAACACTAACACTTCCCCTACCCTAACCCTAACTTTAACCTTTACCCTAACCCTAACCCTAACCCTTACCCTAAACTTAACCCCAAGCCTAACCCTAACCCTAACACTAACCCTAACTCTAACCCCTAACCCTAACCCTTACCCTAACCCTAACCCTACCCATAACCTTTATGCTCATCCTAACCCTAACCCTAACACTTACCCTAACACTAACCCTAAGCCTAATCCTTACCCTAACACTAATCCTAACCCTAACCCTTACCCTAACCCTAACACTAACCACAACCCTTACCCTTACCCTAATCCTAACCCTTACACATACCCTAACCCTACCCGTAACCCGAAACCTAACCCTATCCCTAAGCCTAACCCTAACCCTAACACTAACCCCTAAATCTAACCGTAACCTTAACCCTAACCCTTACCCTTACCCTAACCCTAACCCTAACCCTAACCCTAAACTTAAAACTTACCCTTACCCTAAACCTAACCCTAACTCTAACCCTAACCCTAACCTTTACAATTACCTTAACCCTACCCCTAACCCTAAACCTAAACCTTACCCTTACCGTAACCCTTACCCTGACCCTAACACTAACCCCTAACCCTAACCCGAACCCTAACCCTTACACTTACCCTAACACTAACGCTAACCCTAATACTTACCCTAACCCTAACCATAACCTTAACCTAGCCCTAACACTAACCACAACCCTTACCCTTACACTAACCCTAATCCCAACACTTACCCTTACCGTAACCCTAACCCTAAACCTAATCCTAACCCTAACCCTAACCCTTACCCTAACACTAACACTAACGCTAACCCTAACACTTACCTTTACCCTAACCCTAACCCTAACCTTAACCCCAACCCTAAACCTAACCCTAACCCTAACCATAACACTTACCCTAACCCTAACCCTTACCCTAACCCTAATGCTAACCCTAACCCTAACCCTAACCTTAACCCTACCCCTTACCATTACCCTAACCTTAACACTAACCCTAACCCAAAAACGAACCCTAACCCTAACCCTAACCCTTACCCGTACCCCAAACACAAACCTAACCCTAACACTAACCCTAACACTTACCCTTACCCTAACCCGAACCCTAAACCTAACCCTAACCCTTACCCTACCCTAATCATAACGCTAACCCTAACCATAACCCTAACACTAACCCTAACCCCAAACCTAACCATAACCCTATCCCTAACCCTAACCCTAACCCCTAACCCTAATGCTAACCCTAACCCTTATCCTTACCCTAAACCTAACCCTAACCCTTACCCTAACCCTAACCTAACCCTAACCCTCACCTTAACTCTAACCCTAACCCTTACGCTAACACTTACCCTAACCCTAAACTAACCCTAAACCTAACCCTTACCCTTACCTTAACTCTAACCCTAAACCTAACTCTAGACCTTCCCCTTACCCTAACCCTAACCCTACCCCAAACTCTAAAAATTATCCTTACCCTAAACCTATCCCTAACCCTTACCCTAACCCTAACCTAACACTTACCCTAACCTTAACCCTAACCCTAATCCTTACCCTAAACCTAACCCTAACCCTAACCCTCACCTTAACCCTAACTCTAACACTAACCCTAACCCTAAACCTAACCCCAAACCTAACCCTTATCCTAACGCTAACCCTAACCATAACCCTAAACCTAACCCTAACCCTAACCCTAACTCTAACACCTAACCCAAAACCTAACCCTAAACCTTACCCTGACCCTAACCCTAACCATAACCTTAATGCTAACCCTAACCCTAACCCTTACACTAACACTCACCCTAACACTAACCCTAACCCTAATCCTTACACTAACCCAACCCTAACCCTACCCTTACCCTAACCGTAACCCTAACCCTAACCCTTACCCTTACCCTAACCCTAAAACTCACCCTTACCCTAACCTTCACCCTAACCCTAACCCTAACCCTAACCCTAACCCTAACCCTTAACCTAACCCTAACCCTAACCCTAACACTTACCCTAACCCTAACACTAACCACAACCCTTACCCTTACCCTAAACCTAACCCTTACCATAAACCTAACCCTACCCCTAACCCGAAACCTAACCCTATCCCTAACCCTAACCCTAACACTAACCGCTAACCCTAACCGTAACCCTAACCCTAACATTTACCCTTACCCTAACCCTAACTCTAACCCTAACCCTAACCTTAAAACTTACCCTTACCCTAAACCTAACCCTAACTCTAACCCTAACCTTAACCCTAAACCTTACACTTACCTTAACCCTAACCCGAACCCTAACCCTAACCCTAAACCTTACCCTTACCATAACAATAACCCTGAACTAACCCTAAACCCTAACGCTAACCCTAACCCTTACACTACCCTAACACTAACCCTAACCTTAGCACTAACCCTAACCCTAACCCTAACCCTAACTCTGAACCTAAACCTAACCCTAACCCTTACCACTACTCTAATCCTAACCCTAACCCTAACCCTAACCTTAACCCTAACCCTTAACCTTACCCTAACCCTAACCCTAAACATGACCCTAAACCTAACCCTAACCCAAACCCTTACCCTTAACCTAACCCTAACCCTAAACCTAACCATAACCCTAACTCTAAACCTAACCCTAACCCTAAGCCTACCCCTAACCCTTACCCTAAACCTAACCCTAACACTTAACCTTACCCTAACCCTAACCCTAAACCTAACCCTAACCCTAACCCTAACCCTTATCCTTACCCTTACGCTTAACCTTACCCTAACCCTAAACCTAACCCTAACACTAACCCTCACCTTAGCCCTAACCCTAATCCTAACCCTAGCACTTACCCTAACACTAAACTAACCCTAACCGTAACCCTTACCCTTACCTTAACTCTAACCCTAAACCTAACCCTAGACCTTACCCTTACCCTAACCCTAACCCTGCCCCTAACTGTAAACCTTATCCTTACCCTAAACCTATCCCTAACCCTTACCCTAACTCTAAACTACCCCTTACCCTAACCCTAACCCTAACACTAACCCTAACCCTTACCCTAAACCTAACCCTAACCCTAACCCTCACCTTAACCCTAACTCTAATCCTAACCCTAAAACTAAACCTAACCACAAGCCGTAACCCTAACCCTAACCCTTACCCTTACCCTAACACTAAAACTTACCCTTACCCTAACCATAACCCTAACCTTAACCCTAAGCCTAACCCTAACGCTAACCCTAACACTAACCCTAATTCTAACCCCTAACCCTAACCCTAACCTTAATGCTCACCCTAACCCTAACCCTAACCCTAACACTAACACTAACCACAACCCTTACCCTTACCCTAAACCTAACCCTTACCCTAAACCTAACCCTACCCCTAATCCGAAACCTAACCCTATCCCTAACCCTAACCCTAACACTAACCCCTAACCCTAACCGTAAACCTTACCCTAACCTTTACCCTTACCCTAACGCTAACCCTAACCCTAACCCTAACCTTAAAACTTGCCTTACCCTAAACCTAACCCTAACTCTAACCCTAACCTTAACCCTAACCCTTACACTTACCTTAACCCTTACCCTAACCCTAACCCTAACCCTAAACCTTACCCTTACCATTACAATAACCCTGACCCTAACGCTAAACCCTAACCCTAACCCGAACCGTAACCCTTACACTTACCCTAACCCTAACCCTAAACTTAACACTAACCCTAACCCTAACCCTAACCCTAACTCTGAACCTAAACCTAAACCTAACCCTTACCCGTACTCTAATCCTAACCCTAAACCTAACCCTAACTTAACCCTAACCCTTACCCTTACCCTAACCCTAACCCTAAACATGACCCTAACCCTACCCTAACCCAAACCCTTACCCTTACCCTAACCCTAACCCTAAACCGAACCCTAACCCTAACTCTAAATCTAAACCTAACCCTAAGCCTAACCCTAACCCTAAGCCTAACCCTAACCCTTACCCTTAGTCTTACCCTAACCCTAACCCTAACACTTAACCTTACACTAACCCTAACCCTAACCCTAAACCTAACCCTAACCTTTATCCTTACCCTAACCCTAACCCAAATTCTAACACTTACCCTTAGCCTAACCCTAAACCTAAACCTAACCCCTAAACCTAAACTTAACCCTAACCCTACCTCTAACCCTTACCCTTACCCTAACCCTGACCCTAACCCTAACCCTAACCCTTACCCTAACCCTAACCCTAAACCTTAACCTAACCCTAAGCCTAACCGTAACCACTAACACTAACCCTAACCCTAACGCTGACCCTAAACCTAACCCTAACCCTAACCATAACCCTTACCCGAACCCTAACCCTTACCCTAACCGTATCCCTAAACCTAACCCTTAAACTTACCCTAGGCCTAACACTTACACTTACCCTAACCCTAACCCTAACCTTAACACCAAGCCTAACCCTTACCCTAACACGAACACTAACTCTAACCCCTAAAGCTAACCCTAACCCTAACCTTAATGCTCACCCTAACCCTAACCCTAACACTTACCCTAACACTAACCCTAACCCTAATACTTACCCTAACCCTAACCATAACCTTAACCTAGCCCTAACACTAACCACAACCCTTACCCTTACACTAACCCTAACCCTTACCCTAACCCTAACCCTAACCGAAACCTAACCCTATCCCTAACCCTAACCCTAAACCTAACTCTACACCCTAACCCTAACCGTAACCGTAAACCTTACCCTTAACCTTACCCTAACCCTAAACCTTACCCTAACCCTTACCCTAACCCTAACCCTAACCCTAATCCTTACCCTAACCATAACCCTAACCCTAACCTTAACCCTAACCCTGACCCTTACCCTAACCCTAACCCTAAACCTATCCCTAACCCTAACTCTAACCCTAAACCTTAACCTAAACCTAACCCTAACCCTAACCCTAATCCTTACCCTAACCCAAACCTTATCCCTAACCCTTACACTAACCCTAACCCTAAACCTTACCCTAACCCTAACCCTAACCCTTACCCTTACCCTAACCCTAACCTTAACCCAAAGCCTAAAACTAATTTTAACCCTTACCCTTACCCTAACCCTAACCATAAACCTAACCATAACCCTAACCCTTACCCTAAACCTAACCCTTACCCTAACCCTAACCATAACCCTAAACCTAACCCTAACCCTAAACCTTACCCTTTCCGAAACCCTAACCCTAATCCTTACCCTAACCCTAACAATAACCCTAATCCTTACCCTAACCCTAGCACTAACCCTTAATCTTTCATTAACCCTAACCCTAATCCTAACCCTAACCCTTACCCTTACCCTAACCCTTACCCTAACCGTAACCGTAAACCTAACCCTAATACTTTCCCTTACCTTAACCCTAACCCTAACCCTAAACCTAACCCTAACCATAACCCTAACCCTAACTCTAACCCCTAACCCTAACCCTAACCCTTACCCTTACCCTTACCCTAACCCTAAACATAACCTTAATGCTAACCCTAACCCTAACCCTAACACTAACCCTCACACTAACACTATACCTAACCCTAATCCTTACCCGAACCCTAACCCTAACCCTAACCCTTAACCGTACCCTAAGCCTAACACTTACACTTACCCTAACGCTAACCCTAACCTTACCACCAAGCCTAACCCTAACCCTAACACTAACCCTAACTCTAACCCCTAACCCTAACCCTAACCCTAACCTTAATGCTCACCCTAACCCTAACACTTACCCTAACACTAACCCTAACCCTAATCCATACCCTAACCCTAACCCTAAACCTTACTCTAACCCGAAAACTAACCACAACCCTTACCTTACCCTAACCCTAACCCTTACCCTAACTCTAACCCTAACCCTAACCCGAAACCTAACCCTATCCCTAACCCTAACCCTAACCCTAACTCTAACCCCTAACCCAAACCGTAACCCTAACCCTAACCCTTACCCTTACCCTAACACTAACCCTAACCCTAACCCTGACCTTAAACCTTACCCTTACCCTAAACCTAACCCTAACCCTTACCCTAACCCTAACTCTAAACCTAACCCTAACCCTTACACTGACCTTAACCCTAACCCTAACCATAACCCCTAACACTAACCTGAAACCTAACGCTTACAGTAACCCTAACCCTAACCCTAAACTTAACACTAACCCTAACACTAACCCTAACACCAACACTTACCCTTACCGTAACCCTAACCCTAAACCTAACCCTAGCCCTAACCCTAACCCTTACCCTTACCCTAACCCTAACCCTAACCCTAACCCTAACCCTTACCCTTACCCTAACCCTAACCCTAATCTTAATGCGAACCCTAACGCGAACCCTAACCATAACCCTTACCCTAACCCTAACCCTAATCTTAACTCTAACCCTTACCCTTGCCCTAACCCTAAACCTAAACCTAACCCTAACCATAACCCTAACCCAAACCCTTACCCTTACCCTTACCCTAACCATAACCCTAAACCTAACCCTAACCCTAACTCTAATCCTAAAAGTAACCCTAAGCCTAACCCTAACCCTTACCCTTTGTCTTACCCTAACCCTAACCCTAACCCTAACCCTTACCCTTACCTTAACCCTAAATCTAAACCTAACCCTAACCATAACTCTAACCCTAACCCTTATCCTTACCGTAACACTAATCCTAACCCTTACACTTACCCTTAGCCTACCCGTAAACCTAAACCTAACCCTAACCTAACCCTAACCTTAACCCTCACCTTAAAACTAACCCTAAACCTAACCCTTACCCTAACCATAACCCTTACCCTTACCTTAACCCTAACCCTAAACCTTAGCCTTACCCTAAACCTAACCCTAACCCTTACTCTAAACCTAACCTAAACCTTACCCAAACCCTAACCCTTACCCTAACCCTAACCCTAACCCTAAACCTAACACTTACCATTACCCTAACTCTAACCTTAACCCTAACCCTTACCCTAACCCTAACCCTAACCCCTAACCATAAAACTAACCCAACCCTTACACTTACACTAACCCTAACCATAACCATAACCCTAACACTAACACTACCCCTACTCTAACCCTAACCCTAACTGTAACCTTTACCCTAACCCTAACCCTAAACCTTACACTAACCCCTAACCCAATACCTAACCCTAACCCTAACCCTTACCCTAACCTTAACCCCAAGCCTAACCCTAACCCTAACACTAACCCTAACTCTACCCCTAACCCTAACCCTAACCCTTACCCTAAACCTAACCCTAACCCAAACCTTAATGCTCACCCTAACCCTAACCCTAACACTTACCCTAACACTAACCCTAAGCCTAATCCTTAACCTAACCCTAACCCTAACCCTAACCCTTACCCTAACCCTAACACTAACCACAACCCTTACCCTTACCCTAACCCTAACCCTTACCCATACCCTAACCCTACCCGTAACCGGAAACCTAACCCTATACCTAAGCCTAACCCTAACCCTAACTCTAACCCCTAACCCTAACCGTAACCTTAACCCTAACCCTTACCCTTACCCTAACCCTAACCCTAACCCTAACTCTAAACCTAAACCTAAACCTAACCCTTACCCGTACTCTAATCCTAACCCTAAACCTAAACCTAACCCTAACCCTAACCCTAACCCTAACTCTGAACCTAAACCTAAACCTAACCCTTACCCGTACTCTAATCCTAACCCTAAACCTAACCCTAACTTAACCCTAACCCTTACCCTTACCCTAACCCTAACCCTAAACATGACCCTAACCCTACCCTAACCCAAACCCTTACCCTTACCCTAACCCTAACCCTAAACCGAACCCTAACCCTAACTCTAAATCTAACCCTAACCCTAAGCATAACCCTAACCCTAAGCCTAACCCTAACCCTTACCCTTAGTCTTACCCTAACCCTAACCCTAACACTTAACCTTACACTAACCCTAACCCTAACCCTAACCATAACCTTTATCCTTACCCTAACCCTAACCCAAACTCTAACACTTACCCTTAGCCTAACCCTAAATCTAAACCTAACCCCTAAACCTAAACTTAACCCTAACCCTACCTCTAACCCTTACTCTTACCCTAACCCTAACCCTAACCCTTACCCTAACCCTAACCCTAACCCTAACCCTTACCCTAACCCTAACCCTAACCCTTAACCTAACCCAAAGCCTAACTGTAACCACTAACACTAACCGTAACCCTAACGCTGACCCTAAACCTAACCCTAACCCTAACCCTAAACCTAAACCTAACCCTAAACATAACCCTAACCCTTACCCTTACCCTAACCCTAACCCTAACCTTAACCCCAACCCTAAACCTAATCCTAAACATTACCCTTACCCTAACCCTAACCCTAAACCTAACCCTAACCCTAACCATAACCCTTACCCTAACCCTAACACTTACCCTAACCGTAACCCTAACCCTAACCCTTAACCTTACCCTAGGCCTAACACTTACACTTACCCTAACCCTAACCTTAACCTTAACACCAAGCCTAACCCTAACCCTAACACTAACCCTAACTCTAACCCCTAACCCTAACCATAACCTTAATGCTCACCCTAACCCTAACCCTAACACTTACCCTAACACTAACCCTAACTCTAATACTTACCCTAACCCTAAGCATAACCTTAACCTAGCCTTAACACTAACCACAACCCTTACCCTTAAACTAACCCTAACGCTTACCCTAACCCTAACCCTAACCCGAAACCTAACCCTATCCCTAACCCTAACTCTAACCCTAAATCTAACCCCTAACCCTAACCGTAACCCTAACCCTTACCCTTACCATTACCCTAACCCTAACCCTAACCCTAACCCTTACCCTTACCCTAACCCTAACCCTAATCTTAATGCTAACCCTAAAACTAACCCTAACCCTACTCCTTACCCTAACCCTAACCCTAACCCTAATCCTTACCCTAACCATAACCCTAACCCTAACCTTAACCCTAACCCTTACCCTTACCCTAACCCTAACCCTAAACCTATCCCTAACACTAACTCTAACCCTAAACCTTAACCTAACCCTAACCCTAACCCTAAACCTAATCCTTACCCTAACCCTAACCCTATCCCTAACCCTTACACTAACCCTAACCCTAAAACTTACCCTAACCCTAAACGTAACCCTTACCCTTACCCTAACCCTAACCTTAACCCCAAGCCTAAAACTAAATCTAACCCTTACCCTTACCCTAACCCTAACCATAAACCTAACCATAACCCTCACCCTTACCCTAAACCTAACCCTTACCCTAACCCTAAACATAACCCTAAACCTAACCCTAACCCTAACCCTTACCCTTTCCCAAACCCTAACCCTAATCCTTACCCTAACCCTAACAATAACCCTAATCCTTACCCTAACCCTAGCACTAACCCTTAATCTTTCATTAACCCTAACCCTAATCCTAACCCTAACTCTTACCCTTACCCTAACCCTTACCCTAACCCTAACCCTAACACTAACCCTAATACTTCCCCTTACCTTAACCCTAACCCTAACCATAAACCTAACCCTAACCCTAACCCTAACCCTAACCCTAACTCTAACCCCTAACCCTAACCTTAACCCTTACCGTTACCCTTACCCTAACCCTAACCATAACCTTAATGCTAACCCTAACCCTAACCCTAACACTAACCCTCACCCTAACACTAAACCTAACCCTAATCCTTACCCGAACACTAAACCTAACCCTAACCCTTAACCTTACCCTAAGCCTAACACTTACACTTACCCTCACGCTAACCCTAACCTTACCACCAAGCCTAACCCTAACCCTAACACTAACCCTAACTCTAACCCCTAACCCTAACCCTAACCCTAACCTTAATGCTCACCCTAATCCTAACACTTACCCTAACACTAACCCTAACCCTAATCCATACCCTAACCCTAACCCTAAACCTTACCCTAACCCGAAAACTAACCACAACCCTTACCTTACCCTAACCCTAACACTTACCCTAACTCTAACCCTAACCCTAACCCGAAACCTAACCCTATCCCTAACCCTAACCCTAACCCTAACTCTAACCCCTAACCCTAACCGTAACCCTAACCCTAACCCTTACCCTTACCCTAACACTAACCCTAACCCTAACCCTAACCTTAAAACTTACCCTTACCCTAAACCTAACCCTAACCCTTACCCTAAACCTAACTCTAACCCTAACGCTAACCCTTACACTGACCTTAACCCTAACCCTAAACCTAACCCCTAACACTAACCTGAAACCTAACGCTTACAGTAACCCTAACCCTAACCCTAAACTTAACACTAACCCTAACACTAACCCTAACCCCAACACTTACACTTACCGTAACCTTAACCCTAAACCTAACCCTAGCCCTAACCCTAACCCTAACCCTTACCCTTACCCTAACCCTAACCCTAACCCTAACCCTAACCCTTATCCTTACCCTAACCCTAACCCTAATCTTAATGCGAACCCTAACGCTAACCCTAACCATAACCCTTACCCTAACCCTAACCCGAACCCTAACCCTAATCTTAACCCTAACCCTTACCCTTGCCCTAACCCTAAACCTAAACCTAACCCTAACCATAACCCTAACCCAAACCCTTACCCTTACCCTAACCATAACCCTAAACCTAACCCTAACCCTAACTCTAATCCTAAAACTAACCCTAAGCCTAACCCTAACCCTTACCCTTAGTCTTACCCTAACCTTAACCCTAACCCTAACCCTTACCCTTACATTAACCCTAAATCTAAACCTAACCCTAACCCTAACTCTAACCCTAACCCTTATCCTTACCCTAACACTAATCCTAACCCTTACACTTACCCTTAGCCTAACCGTAAACCTAAACCTAACCCTAACCTAACCCTAACCCTAACCCTCACCTTAAAACTAACCCTAACCCTAACCCTTACCCTAACCATAACCCTTACCCTTACCTTAACCCTAACCCTAAACCTTAGCCTTACCCTAAACCTAACCCTAACCCTTACACTAAACCTCACCTAACCCTAACCCTAACCCTAACCCTAACCCTAATCCTAAACCTAACGCCTAAGCCTAAACCTAACCGTAACCCTAACCCTTTCCCTTACCCTAACCCTACCCCTAACCTTATTGCTAACGCTAAATCTAACCCTAACCCTTACCCTTACCCTAAACCTAACCCTAATCCTTACCCTCACCCTAACCCTACCCCTAAACCTAACCCTTACCCTTACCCTAATTGTAACCCAAACCCAACGCAAATCCTAACCCTAAACCTAACCCTAACCCTTACCCTAACCCTTACCCTAACCCTAACCCTATCCCTTACCCTTACCCTAACCCTAACCCTAACCCTAAACCTAACACTTACCATTACCCTAACTCTAACCCTAACCCTAACCCTTACCCTAACCCTAACCTTAACCCCTAACCATAACCCTAACCCAACCCTTAAACTTACACTAACCCTAACCCTAACCATAACCCTAACACTAACACTACCCCTACTCTAACCCTAACCCTAAATGTAACCTTTACCCTAGCCCTAACCCTAAACCTTACACTAACCCCTAACCCAATACCTAACCCTAACCCTAACCCTTACCCTAACCTTAACCCAAAGCCTAACCCTAACCCTAACACTAACCCTAACTCAACACCTAACCCTAACCCTAACACTTACCCTAACCCTAACCCTAACCCAAACCTTAATGCTCACCCTAACCCTAACCCTAACACTTACCCTAACACTAACCCTAAGCCTAATCCTTAACCTAACCCTAACCCTAACCCTAACCCTTACCCTAACTCTAACACTAACCACAACCCTTACCCTTACCCTAACCCTAACCCTTACCCATACCCTAACCCTACCCGTAACCGGAAACCTAACCCTATCCCTAAGCCTAACCCTAACCCTAACGCTAACCCCTAACCCTAACCGTAACCCTAACCCTAACCCTTACCCTTACCCTAACCCTAACCCTAACCCTAAACTTAAAACTTACCCTTACCCTAAACCTAACCCTAACTCTAACCCTAACCATAACCCTAACCTTTACACTTACCTTAACCCTAACCCTAACCCTAACCCTAACCCTAAACCTCACTCTTACCCTAACCCTTACCCTGACCCTAACCCTAACCCCTAACCCTAACCCGAACCCTAACCCTTACACTTACTCTAACCCTAACCATACCTTAACACTAACCCTAACACTAACCCTAACCCCAACACTTACCCTTACCGTAACCCTAACCCTAAACCTAACCCTAACCCTAACCCTAACCCTAACACTTACCCTTACCCTAACCCTAACCCTAACCTTTACCCTTACCCTAACCCTAACCCTAATCTTAATGCTAACCCTAACCCTAACCCTAACCCTTACCCTAACACTAACGCTAACCCTAATCCTTACCGTAACCCTAACCCTAAACCTAACCCTTACCCTTTTCCTAACCCAAACCCTAATCCTTAGCCTAACCCTAACCATAACCCTAATCCTTACCCTAACCCTAACCCTAACACTTACACTTTCACTAACCCTAAACCTAACCCTAACCCTAACCATTACCCTTAACTTAACCCTTACCCTAACCCTAACTCTAAACCTAAACCTAACACTAACCCTTACTCCTACCCTAATCCTAACCCTAACCCTAGCCCTAACCTTAACCCTAAAACTTACCCTTATCCTAACCCTAATCCTAAACATGACCCTAACCCTAACCCTAACCCAAAACCTTACCCTTACCCTAACCCTAACCCTAACCCTAACCATAACACTTACCCTAACCCTTACACTAACACTAACCCTAACCCTAACCCTAACCCTAACTCTAACCCTAACCCTAACACTTAACCTTACCCTAACACTAACAATAAACATAACCCTAACCCTAAACCTTATCCTTATCCTAACCCTAACCGTAACCCTAACACTTACCCTAAGACTAACCCCATCCCTAAACCTAACCCCTAAACCTAAACCTAACCCTAACCCTAACCCTAACCCTAACCCTACCTTAACACTAACCCTACACTAACCCTAACCCCAACACTTACCCTTACCATAACCCTAACCTAACCCTAACACTTAACCTTACCCTAACCCTAACCCTAAACCTAACCCTAACCCTAACCCAAACTCTAACCCTAACCCTAACCCTAACACTAACCCTAACCCTAACTCTTACCCTTACACTTACCCTAACCCCAAACCTAAACCTAACACTAACCCTAACCCTTACCCTTACCCTAACCCTAACCCTAAACCTAACCCTAACCCTTACCCCTAACCTAATCATAACCCTAAACCTAACCTTAACCCTCTCCGTAAACCTAAACCCAAACCTAAACATAACCCTATCCCTAACCCTAACCCTAACCCATAACACTAATGCTAACCCTAACCCTTACACTTTCCCTAAACCTAACCCTAACCCTTACCCTCACCCTCACCTAACTCTAACACTAACCCTCACCTTAACCCTAACCCGAACCCTAACCCTAACACTTACCCTAACCCTAAACTAACCCTAACCCTAACCCTTACCCTTACCTTAACTCTAACCCTAAACCTAACCCTAGACCTTACCCTTACCCTAACCCTAAACCTACCCCTAACTATAAACCTTATCCTTACCCTAAACCTATCCCTAACCCTTACCCTACGTCTAACCTACCACTTAACCTAACCCTAACCCTAACCCGAACCCTTACCCTAAACCTAACCCTAACCCTAACCCTCACCTTAACCCTAACTCTAACCCTAACCCTAAACCTAACCCCAAACCGTAACCCTAACCCTAACCCTTACCCTTACCCTAACCCTAAAACTTACCCTTACCCTAACCCTAACCTTAACACTAACCCTAACACTAACCCTAACCCCAACACTTACACTTACCGTAACCCTAACCCTAAACCTAACACTAACTCTAACCCTAACCCACACCCTTACCTTTACCCTAACCCCAACCCTAACATTAAACCTAACCCTAACCCTTACCCTTACCCTAACCCTAACCCTAATCTTAATGCTAACCCGAACCCAAACCCTAACCCTAATCCTTACCCTAACCCAAACCTTAACCCTAACCCTTACCCTAACCCTAACCCTAAACCTTACCCTAACCCTAACCCTAACCCTAACCCTTACCCTAACCCTAACCCTAACCTTAACCCCAAGCCTAAACCTAACCCTAACCCTTACCCTTACCCTAACCCTAACCATAAACCTAACCCTAACCCTAACCCTTACCCTAAACCTAACCCTTACCCTAACCCTAACCATAACCCTAAACCGAACCCTAACCCTCACCCTTACCCTTTCCCAAACCCTAAAGCTAATCCTTACCCTAACTCTAACAATAACCCTAATTCTTACCCTAACCCTAACCCTAACCCTTACCGTTTCACTAACCCTAACCCTAACCCTAACCCTAACTCTAACCCCTAACCCTACCCGTAACCCTAACACTTACCCTTAGCCTAACCCTAACAATAACCTTAATGCTAACCCTAACCCTAACACTAACACTAACCCGTACACTAACACTAACCCTAACCATAATCCTTACCCTAACCCTAACCCTAACCCTAACCCTAACCTTTACCCTAACTGTAACCCTAACCGTAACCCTTACCCTAACTCTAACCCTAACACTTACCCTTACCCTAACCCTAACCTTAACCCCAAGCCTAACCCTAACCCTAACACTAACCCTAACTCTAACCCCTAACCCTAACCCTAACCCTAACCATAACCTTAATGCTCACCCTAACTCTAACCCTAACACTTTCCCTAACACTAACATTAACCCTAATCCTCACCCTAACCCTAACCCTAACCTTAACTCTTACCCTAACCCTAGCAGTAACCACAACCCTTACCCTTACCCTAACCCTAACCCTTACCCTAACCCTAACCCTAACCCTAAAGCGAAACCTAACCCTATCCCTAACCCTAAAACTAACCCTAACTCTAACCCCTAACCATAATTGTAACCCTAACCCTAACCCTTACCCTTACGCTAACACTAACCCTAACCCTAACCCTAACCTTAAACCTTACCCTTACCCTAAACCTAACCCTAACCCTTACCCTAACCCTAACTCTATCCCTAACCCTAAACCTTACACTTACCTTAACCCTAACCCTAACCCTAACCCTAAACCTAAACCTAACCCTAACCCTAACCCTAACCCTAACCATTACCCTTACCCTAACCCTAACACTAACCCTAACACTTACCCTTACCCTAACCCTAACCCTAATCTTAATGCTAATCCTAAACCAAACCCTAAACCTAACCCTTACCCTAACCCTAACCCTAAACCTAATCCTTACCCTAACCGTAACCCTAACCCTAACCTTAACTCTAACCCTAAACCTTACCCTAACCCTATCCCTAACCCTAACCCTAATCCTTACCCTAACCCCAACCCTATCCCTAACACTTACACTAACCCTAACCCTAAACCTTACCCTAAACCTAACCCTAAACCTAACCCTTACCCTTACCCTAACCATAACCCTAAACCTAACCCTAACCCTAACACTTATCCTTTCTCAAACCCTAACCCTAATCCTTACCCTAACCCTAACAATAACCCTAATCCTTACACTAACCCTAACACTAACCCTTACCCTCTCATTAACCCTAACATTTATTCTAACCCTAACCCTTACCCTTAACCTAACCCTTACCCTAACCCTAACCCTAACACTCAGCTTAACATTTACCCTTACACTAACCCTAACCCTAACCGAAACCTAACCCTAACCCTAACCCTAACCCTAACCCTAAAACTTACCCTTACCCTAACCCTAACCCTAACCCTAATCTTAATGCTAACCCTAAACCTAACCCTAACCATAACCCTTACCCTAACCCTAAAGCTAACCCTAATCTTTACCCTAACCGTAACCCTAACCTTAACCCTAACCCTAAACCTTACCCTAACCCTAACCCTAACCCTAACCCTTACCCTTACGCTAACCCTAATCTTAATCCCAAGCCTAAACCTAACTCTAACCCTTACCCTTACCCTAACCCTAACCATAAACCTAACCATAACCCTAACCCTTACCCTAAACCTAACCCTTACCCTAACCCTAACCATAACCCTAAACCTAACCCTAACCCTAAACCTTAACCTTTCCCAAACCCTAACCCTAATCTTACCCTAACGCTAACAATAACCCTAATCCTTACCCTAACCCTAACACTAACCCTCACCTTTCATTAACCCTAACCCTAATCCTAACCCTAACCCTTACACTTACCCTAACCCTTACCCTAACCCTAACCCTAACCCTAACACTTAACCTTACCCTAACCCTAACCCTAACCGTAACCTAACCCTAACCCTAACCCTAACCCTAACTCTAACCAATAACCCTACCCTAACCCTAACCCTTACCCTTACCCTAACCCTAACCATAAACTTAAGGCTAACCCTAACCCTAACCCTAACACTAACCCTCACCCTAACACTAACCCTAACCCTAATGCTTACCCTAACCCTAACCCTAACCCTAACCCTTACCCTAACCGTAACCCTAACCCTAACCCTTAACCTTACCATAAGCATAACACTTACACTTACCCTAACCCTAACCCTAACCTTAACACCAAGCCTAACCCTAACCCTAACACTAACCCTAACTCTAACCCCTAACCCTAACCCTAACCCTAACCCTAACCTTAATGCACACCCTAACCCTAACCCTAACACTTACCCTAACACTAACCCTAACACTAATCCTTACCCTAACCCTAACCCTAACTCTTACCCTAACCCTAACACTAACCACAATCCTTACCCTTACCCTAAACTTAACACTTACCCTAACCCTAACCCTAACCCTAACCCGAAACCTAACCCTATCCCTAACCCTAACCCTAACCCTAACTGTAACCCCTAACCCTAACCGTAACCCTAACCCTAACCCTTACCCTTACACTAACACTAACCCTAACCTTAACCCTAACCTTAAACCTTACCCTTACCCTCAACCTAACCCTAACACTTAACCTAACCCTAACTCTAAACCTAACCCTAACCCTTACACTGACCTTAACCCTAACCCTAACCCTAACCCTATCCCTAACCCCTAACACTAACCCGAACCCTAATCCTTAGAGTTACCCTAACCCTAACCCTAACCTTAACACTAACCCTAACACTAACCCTAACCCCAACACTTACCCTTACCGTTACCCTAACCATAAACCTAACTCTAGCCCTAACCCTAATCCTAACCCTTACCCTTACCCTAACCCTAACCCTAACCCTAACCCTAACCCTAACCCTAACCCTAACCCTAATCTTAATGCGAACCCTAACGCTAAACCTAAACATAACCCTTAAACTAACCGTAACCCTAACCCTAACCCTAACCCTAATCTTAACCCTAACCCTTACCCTTGCCCTAACCCTAACCCTAAACCTAACCCTAACCATAACCCTAACCCAAACCCTTACCCTTACCCTAACTCTAACCCTAACCCTAACTCTAAACCTAACTCTAACCCTAAACCTAACCCTTACACTTACCTTAACCCTAAATCTAAACCTAACACTAACCCTAATTCTAACCCTAACCACTATCCTTACCCTAACACTAACCCTAACTCTTACACTTAACCTTACCCTAACCCTAAACCTAACCCTAACCCTAACCTAACCCTAAACCTCACCTTAAAACTAACCCTAACCCTAACCGTTACCCTAACCCTAACCCTTACCCTTACCTTAACCCTAACCCTAACACTAAAACATAGCCTTACCCTAACCCTAACCCAAACCATTACCCTACCCTAACCCTAACCTAAACCTTACCCTAACCCTAAACCTAACCCTAAACCTAATCCTAACCCTAACGCCTAAGCCTAAACCTAACCTTAACCCTAACCCTTACCCTTACCCTAACCCTACCCCTAAACTTAATGCTAACCCTAAATCTAACCCTAACCCTTACCCTAACCCTAAACCTAACCCTAATCCTTACCCTCAGCCTAACCCTACCCCTAACACTAACCCTTACGCTAACCCTTCCCCTTTCCCTAACCCTAACCCGAACCGTAACCTTAACCCTAATCCTAACCCTAACCCTAACCCTAACCCTTACCCTTACCCTAACACTAACCCTAAACCTAACCCTAACCCTAACCCTAACCCTAACCCTTACCCTAACACTTACCCTAACCCTAACTCTAACCCTTACCCTTACCCTAACCCTAACCCTAAACCTAACACTTACTATTACCCTAACTCTAACCCTAACACTAACGCTTACCCTAACCCTAACCATAACCCTAAACCCAACCCAAATCCTAACCCTAACCCTAACCCTAACCCTTACCCGAACCCTTACCCTAACCCTAATCCTAACCCTTATCCTTACCCTAACCCTATCCCTAAACCTAAACCTAACACTTACCATTACCCTAACTCTAACCCTAACCCTAACCCTTACCCTAACCCTAACCCTAACCCCTAACCATAATCCTAACCCTAACCCTTATTCTTACCCTAACCCTAACCATAACCATAACCCTCACACTAACACTACCCCTACCCTAATCCTAACCCTAACTCTAACCTTTACCCTAACCCTAACCCTAAACCTTACCCTAACCCCTAACCCAATACCTAACCCTATCCCTAACCCTTACCCTAACCTTAACCCCAAGCATAACCCTAACCCGAACCCTAACCCTAACCCTAACTCTAACCCCTAACCCTAACCCTAACCTTTACACTTACCTTAACCCTAACCCTAACCCTAACCCTAACCCTAAACCGTACACTTACCCTAACGCTTACCCTGACCCTAACACAAACCCGAACCCTAACCCTTACACTTACCCTAACCATAACCCTACCTTAACACTAACCCTAACACTAACCCTAACCCAAACACTTACCCTTACCGTAACCCTAACCCTAAACCTAACCCTAACCCTAACCCTAACCCTAACCCTTACCCTTACCCTAACCCTAACCCTAACCCTAACCCTTACCCTTACC
>JANJXV010002258.1:0-7500 GCA_024803745.1 Megascapheus bottae
TTAGTTTAAGGTTTAGGGTTAGGGTTAGGCTAAGGGTAAGTGTTAGGGTTAGGGTAAGAGTAATGGTTAGATTTAGGGTTAGGGTTAGGGTTAGGGTAAGGGTCAGGGTTAGGGTTAGGATTAGGGTTAGGGCTAGGGTAATGGTTAGGGTTAGGATTAGGGTTAGGTTTAGGGTTAGGGATAGGGTAAGGTTACGGGTTAGGACTAGGGTTAGGGTTAGGGTTAGTGTTGGGGTTATGGTTAGGTTTAGGTTTAGGGTACGTTTAATGATTAGGGTTAGGTTTAGGGTGAGGGTTATGCTTAGGGTTAGGGTTAGGGTTAGGATTAGGGTTAGGTTTAGGGTTAGGTTTAGGGTTAGGTTTAGTGTTAGAGTAAGGTTATGTGTTAGGGTTAGCGTTTGGGTTAGGATTAGGGTTAGGGTAAGTGTTAGGGTTAGGTTTAGGGTTACGGTTAGGGTTAGGCTAAGGGTAAGGGTTAGGGTTAAAGTTAGGGTCAGGGTTGGGGTTAGATTTAGCCTTAGGGTAAGGGTGAGGGTTAGGGTTAGGTTTAGGGGTAGGGTAAGGGTAGGGGTTAGGTTTAGGGTTAGGCTTAGGTTTAAGGTTAGGGTTAGGGTAAGGATAAATATTAGAGTTAAGGTTAGGGTGAGAGTAAGGGTAAGGGCTAGGGTTAAGATTAGGGTTAGGGTTAGGGCTAGGGTTAGGGTTAGGGTTAGTGTTGGGGTTATGGTTAGGTTTAGGTTTAGGGTACGTTTAATGATTAGGGTTAGGTTTAGGGTGAGGGTTATGCTTAGGGTTAGGGTTAGGGTTAGGATTAGGGTTAGGTTTAGTGTTAGGTTTAGTGTTAGAGTAAGGTTATGTGTTAGGGTTAGCGTTTGGGATAGGGTTAGGGTTAGGGTAAGTGTTAGGGTTAGGTTTAGGGTTACGGTTAGGTTTAGGCTAAGGGTAAGGATTAGGGTTAAAGTTAGGGTCAGGGTTGGGGTTAGATTTAGCCTTAGGGTAAGGGTGAGGGTTAGGGTTAGGTTTAGGGTTAGGGTAAGGGTAGGGGTTAGGTTTAGGGTTAGGGTTAGGTTTACGGTTAGGGTTAGGGTAAGGATAAATATTAGAGTTAAAGTTAGGGTGAGAGTAAGGGTAAGGGCTAGGGTTAAGATTAGGGTTAGGGTTAGGGTAAGGGTTAGGGTTAGGTTTAGGGTTAGGTTAAGAGTTAGGGTTAGGGTTAGGGTTAGGTTTAGGATTGGGGTTATGTTTAGGGTTAGGGTTAGGGTAAGGGTAAGGGTTAGATTAGGGTTAGGGTTAAGGTTAGGGTTAGGGTTAGGGTAAGGGGAGGGGAGGGTAAGGTTTAGGGTAATGGCAAGGGTTAGTGTTAAGGTTAGGTTTAGGGTTCGGGTAAGGTTAGGGGAGGGCAAGGTTAGGGTTAGGGTTAGGGTTAGGTTTAGGGTTAGGGTTAAGCTAAGTGTTAGGGTAAGTGTAAGGGTTAGGGTTAGGGTTAGGGTTAGGGTGAGGGTTAGTGTTAGGGTAGGGTTTAGGGTAAGGGTAGGTGTTAGGGTTAGGGTTAGGGTTAGATTAAGGGTTAGGGTTGGGGTTAGAGTTAGAGTTAGATTTAGGGTTGGTTAAAGGTAATGGTTAGGGTTAGGGTTAGGGTTAGGTTTAGGATAATGGCAAGAGTTAGGGTTAACTTTAGGGTTAGGGTTAGGTTTAGGGTTATGGTTAGGGTTAGGGTTAGGTTTACCGTTGGGGTAAGCGTAAGGGTTAGTGTTAGGGTTAGAGTTAGGTTTAGGTTAGAGTTAGGGTTAGGGTTAGGGTAAGGATAAGGGTTGGGGTTAGGGTTAGGGTTAGGTTTAGGTTAAGGGTTAGGGTTAAGGTTAGGGTTAGGGTTAGGGTTAGGGTTAGGGTTAAGGTTAGGGTTAGGGTTAGGGTTAGGGTTTGGGTAAGGATAAGGTTTAGGGTTAGGGTTAGTTTAGGGTTAGGGTTAAGGTTAGGGTTAGGGTGAGGGTAAGGTTAAGATTTAGGGTTAGGATTAGGTTTAGGGTTGGGGTTAAGGTTAGGGTTAGGGTTAGAGTAAGGGTAAGGGTTAGGGTTAGGGTTAGGGTTAGGGTAAGGGTTAGGGTTAGCGTTAGGGTTGGGGTTAGGGTTAGGGTAAGGGTATGTGTTCGGGTTACGGTTAAGGTTAGGGTTAGGGTTAGCGTTAGGGTAAGCGTAAGGGTTAGCGTTAGGTTTAGGGTTAAGGTAAGGGCAAGGTTTAGGGTTAGAGTTAGGGTTAGGTTTAGGGTTAGGGTTATGGTTAGGGTAAGGGTAAGTGTTAGGGTTAGGGTTAGGTTTAGGTTTAGGGTTAGGGTAAGGGTAAGGGTTAGGGTTAGGGTTAGGGTAAGTGTTAGGGTTAGGGTTAGGGTTAAGGTATGGTTTATGGTAAGTGTAAGTGTTAGTGTTAGGGTTAGGTTTAGCATAAGGGTACGGATTAGGGTTAGGTTTAGGGTTAGGGTTAGAGGTTAGGGTTAGGTTTAGGTTTAGGGTGAGGTTAGGTTTAGGGTTAGGGTTAGGATAAGGGTAAGGGTTAGGGTTAGGGTTTGTGTTAGGGTTAGGGTTAGGGTAAGGGCAAGGATTAGGGTTAGGGTTAGGGTTAGGGTTACGCTTAGGGTTAGGATTAGGGTTAGGGTTAGGGTTGGGGTTAAGGTTAGGGTTAGGGTTAGGGTAAGGGTAAGGTTAGGGTTAGTGTAAGGGTTAGGGTTACGGTAAGTTTTAGGCTTAGGGATAGGGTTAGGGTTAGGGTTAGGGTAAGTGTTAGGGTTAGGTTTAGGGTTAGGGTAAGGGTAAGTGGTAGAATTAGGGTTAGGGTTAGGGTAAGTTTTAGGGTAAGGGTTAGGGTTAGGGTTAGGTTTAGGGTTGGGGTTAAGTTTTGGGTTAGGGTTAGCGTAAGGATAAGGTTTAGGGTTAGGGTTAGGGTTAATGTAAGTGTTAGGGTTAGGGTTAGGGTTAGGATAAGGGTTAGGGTTAGGGTTAGGTTTAGAGTTAGGGTAAGGAAAAGGGTAAGGGTAAGGGTAACTGTTAGAGTTAGGGTTAGGGTTAGGGTAAGGGTTAGTGTTAGGGTTAGGGTAAGTGTAAGGTTTAGGGTTAGGGTTAGGGTTATGGTTAGGGTACGGGTAAGGGTAAGTTTTAGGTTTAGCGTTAGGTTTAGGGTAATTGCAAGTGTTAGGGTTAAGGTTAGGGTTAAGGTTACGGTAAGGGGAGGGGAGGGTAAGGTTTAGGGTTAGGGTTAGGGTTAGGGTTAGGGTAAGGTTTAGGGTTAGGATTAGGGTTATGGTTAGGGTAAGGGATAGGGTTAGGCTAAGTGTTAGGGTAAGGGTAAGGGTTAGGGTAAGGGTAAGGGTTACGGTTAGGGTTAGGTTAAGGGAAAGGGTTAGGTTAGGTTTAGGGTTAGGGTTAAGGTTAGGGTTAGGGTTAGGCTTAGGGTTAGGGTGAGGGTTAGGGTTAGGGTTAGGGTTAGGATTAGGTTTACGTTTAGGTTTAGGGTTAGGGTTAAGGGTTAGATTAAGGGTTACAGTTAAGGTAAGGGTAAGGATTAGGTTTCGGGATAGGGTTAGGGTTACGTTAGGCTTAGGGTTAGGTTTACGGTAAGGGTAAGGTTTAGGGCTAGGGTTAGGGTTAGGGTTAGGTTGAAGTTTAGGGATAGGTTTAGGTGTTAGGGTTCGGGTTAGGGTTATGGTTAGGGTAAGGGTTAGGGTTAGGGTAGGATAAGGTTTAGGGTTAGGGATAGGTTTAGGGTAAGGGTATGAGTTAGGGTTAGTGTTAGGGTTAGGGTTAGGGTTAGGAGTTAGGGTTAAGGTTAGTATTAGGGTAAGGGTTAGGGTTAGGGTTAGGGTTAAGTTTAGGGATAGGGTTAGGGTTAGGGTTAGGGCTAGGGTAGGGTAAGGGTAAGGGTTAGGGTTAGGGTTAGGTAAGGGTATGTGTTAGGGTTAGGGTTAGGGTTAGGGTTAGGGTTCAGTTTAGGTTTAGGGTTAGGGTTAGGGTTAGGATTAGGGTTAGGTTTTGGTTTAGGTTTAGGTTAGGGTTAGGGTAAGGTTAAGGGTTAGGGTTAGGTTTAAGGTTAAGTTTAGGGTTTGGGTTAGGGTTAGGGTTAGGGTTAGGGTTACGGTATGGGTAAGCTTTAGGGTTAGGGGTTAGAATTAGGGTTACGGTTAGGGTTAGGGTTAAGGTAACGGTAATTGTTAGGATTAGGGTTAGGTTTTGATGCAGGTTAGGGTTACGGTTAGGGTTAGGGTTAGGGCTAGGGTAGGGTAAGGGTAAGGGTTAGGGTTAGGGTTAGGGTTAGGTTTAGTGTTAGGGTTAGGTTTACGGTTAGGGTAAGGATAAGGGTTAGGGTCATGGTTAGGTTTAGGGGTAAGTTTATGGTTATGGTTAGGCTTAGGTTTAGGGTTAGGTAAGGGGTAGGGTTAGGGTTAGGGTTAGGGGTTAGAGTTATTGTTACGGTTAGGGTTAGGGTTAGGGTTAGTGTAAGGGTAAGGGTTAGGGTTAGGGTTAGGGTTAGAGTAATGGTTAGCGGTCGGGTTAGGGTAAGGGTAAGTGTAAGCTTTAGGGTTAGGGTAAGGGTAAGGGTTAGGGTTAGGGTTAGGGTTAGGATTAGGGTTAGGTTTAGGGTAAGGGTAAGGGTTAGTGTTAGGGTTAGTGTTAGGATTAGGTTTAGGTTTAGGTTTACGTTACGTTAGGGTAAGGGAAAGGGTAAGGGTTAGGGTTAGGGTTAGGGAAATGTTATGGGTTGGGGTTAGGTCTAGTATTTGGGTTAGGGGTTAGGGTTAGGTTTAGGGTTAGGGTTACTGTAAGGGTAAGCTTTAGGATTAGGGGTTAGAATTAGGGTAAGGTTAAGTGTTAGGGTTTGGGTTAGGGTTAGGGTTACGGTTATGGTTAGGGTTAGGTTTAGGGTAAGTGTAAGGTTTAGGTTAGGTTTACTGTTAGGTTTAGGGTAAGGGTAAATTTTAGGGTTAGGGTTAGGGTTAGGGTAAGGGTAAGGGTAAGGGTTAGGGTTAGGGTTAGGGTAAGGGTTAGGGTTAGGGTTAGGGTAAGGGTAAGGGTTAGGGTTAGGGTTAGGGTAAGGGTAAGGGTTAGGGTTAGGGTTAGGGTTAATGTTAGGGGTTAGGTTTAGTGTTAGGGTTAGGGTAATGATTATGGTTAGGGTTAGGGTTAGAGTAAGGTTAAGGTTTAGGGTTAGTGAAAGGGTAAGTGTTAGAGTAAGGGTTAGGGTTAGGGTTAGGGTAATGGTTAGGTTTAGGGTTAAGGTTAGGGTAAGAGTAAGTGTAGGGAGAGGGTTAGGGTTATGGTTAGGCTAAGGGTTAGGGTTAGGGTTAGGATTAGGTTTAGGGTTAGGGTTAGGGTTAGGGTTAGACTTAAGGTTAGGGTTAGGGTTAAGGTTAAGGTTAGGGTTAGGGAAAGGTTAGGGTTTAGGGTTAGGGTTAGGGTTAGGGTTAGCGGTTAGGGGTAGGGGTAGGATTAGGGTTAGGGTTAGGGTAAGGGTAAGGTTTAGGGTTAGGGTTAGGGGTTAGAGTTAGGGTTATGGTTAGCGTTAGGGTAAGGGAAAGGGTTAGGGTTAGGTTTAGGGTTGGGGTTAAGGGTAGGGTTAGGGTTAGGGTTAGGGTAAGGGTAAGGGTTAGAGTTAGGGCTAGGGTTAGGAGTTAGGGTTCAGGTTAGGTTTAGGGTTAGGGTAAGTGTTAGGGTTAGGGTAAGTTTAAGGTTTAGGGTTAGGGTTAGGGTTAGGTTTAGGGTTAGGGTTAGAGTTAGGGTAAGTGTAAGCCTTAGGGTTAGGTTTAGGGTTAGAGTTAGGGTTAGGTTTAGGATTAGGGTATGGTTAGGGTTAGGGTTAGATTAAGGGTTAGGGTTAGGGTTAGGGTTAGGGTTAGGGTAAGGGTAAGTGTTAGATTTAGGGTTAGGGTTAAGGTATGGGTAAGGGTTAGGATTAAGGTTGGGGTTAAGGTTAGGGTAAGGGTTAGGTTTATGGTTAGAGTAAATGTAAGTGTTAGGGTTAGGGTTATGATTAGGTTAAGGGTAAGGGTAAGGGTTAGGGTTAGGTTAAGGGTAAGTGTTAGGGTTAGGGTTAAGGTTATGGTTAGCGTTATGTTTAGGGTTATGGTTATTGTAAGGGTAAGGGTAAGGGTAAGGTTTAGGGTTAGGGTTAGGGTTAGGAAAACGGTAACGATTAGGGTTGCGGTTACGGTAGGGTTATGGTAAGGATTAGGGTTAGGGTTAAGGTTAGGGTAAGTTTTAGGGTTAGGGTTAGGGTTAGGGTTAGCATTAAGGTTAGGGTAAGGGTTAGGGTTAGGGTAAGGGGAAGGATCTGGGTGTGGGTAAGGGTTAGGGTTCGGATTAGGGTTTAGGGTTAGGGTTAGGTTTAGGTTTATGGTTAGGGTAAGGGTAAGGGTTAGGTTTAGCATTAAGGTTAGGGTTACGGTTAGGGTTAGGTTTAGGGTAAGGGTAAGGTTTACGGTTAGGGGTTAGAGTTAGCGTTAGAGTTAGTGTTAAGGTAAGGGTAAGGGTTAAGGTTCGGGATATGGTTAGGTTTACGGTTATGGTTAGGGTTAGGTTTAGGGTAAGGGTAAGTTTTAGGGTTATGATTAGGATTCGGTTTAGGGTAAGGGTAAGGTTTAGGGCTAGGGTTAGGGTTAGGGTTAGGGTAAGAGTAAGGGTTAGGATTAAGGTTAAGGTTAGGGTTAGGGTAAGGGTAAGGGTTAGGATTAGGCTTAGGGTTAGGGTTAGGGTTAGGGTGAGGGTTAGTGTTAGGGTTAGGGGTTAGGGTTCGGGTTATGGTTAGGGTTAGGGTAAGGGTAAGGGTTAGGGTCAGGGTTAGGGTTAGTGTAAGGGTAAGTGTTAGTGTGAGGATTAAGGTTAGGTTAAAGGTAAGGGTTAGGGTTAGGGTTAGGGTTAGGGTGATGGTTAGGCTTCGGGTTAGGGTAAGGGTAAGGGTTACTGTTAGGGTTAGTGTAAGGGTTAGGGTTACAGTTAGTGTTAGGGTTAGGGTAAGTTTAAGGGTTAGGGTTAGGGTTGGGGTTAGGATTAGGTTTACGTTTAGGTTTAGGGTTAGGGTTAGGGGTTAGTGTTAGGGTTAGGGTTAGGGTTACAGTAAGGGTAAAGTTTACGGTTAGGGGTTAGAGTTAGGGTTAGGTTTAGTGTTAGGGTTAAGGTAAGTGTAAGGGTTAGGGTTAGGGTATGAGTAAGGGTTAGGGTTAGGGTTAGGGTTAAGGTTAGGGTTAGGGTAAGGGTTAGGGTAAGTGTAAGGTTTAGGGTTAGGGTTACGGTGAGGGTTAGGGTTAGGGTTAGGGGTTAGTGTTCGGGTTAGTGTTAGGGTTAGCGTAAGGGTTAGGGTTAGGCTTAGGGTAAGGTTTAGGGTTAGGGATAGGGTTAGTGTAAGGGTAAGAGTTAGGGTTAGTGTTAGGCTTAGGGTTAGGGTTATTGGTTAGGTTTAGGGTTAGGGTTAAGTTTAGTGTAAGGGTTAGGGTTAGGGTTAGGGTGAGGGTTAGTGTTA
>JANJXV010002258.1:12500-38252 GCA_024803745.1 Megascapheus bottae
GTTAGGGTTAGGGTTAGGGTAACGGTAAGGGTTAGGGTTAGGGTTAGGTTTTTGGGTTAGGGTTAGGGTTAGGATAAGGGTAAGAGTTAGGGTTACGGTTAGGGTTTAGGGTTAGGGTTTGGGTTATAATTAGGGTTAGGTTTATGGATAGTGTTAGGGTAAGGGTAAGGGTTAGAGTTAGGGTTAGGCTTAGAGTTAGGGTTAGGATAATGGTCAGGTTTAGGGTTAGGTTATGGTTAGGGTTAGGGTTGGGGTTAGGGGTTAGGGCTAGGGTTTGGGTTATGATACGGGTTAGGTTTAGGGATAGCGTTAGGGTAAGGGTAAGGGTTAGGGTTAGGGTTAGGGTTAGAGTTAGAGTTATGATAAGTGTTAGGTTTAGGGTTAGGTTAGTGTTAGGTTTAGGGTAGGGGTTAGGGTTAGCGTTAGGGTTAGGGTTAGGGTAAAGGTAAGGGTAAGGTTTAGAGTTAGGGTTAGGGTTAGGGTAAGGGTTAAGGTTAGGGTTAAGATTAGGGTAAGGTTAAGTGTTAGGGAGAGGATTAGGGTTAGAGTTAGGGTTACTGTTAGGTTTAGGGTTAGTGTTAGGTTTAGCGTTAGGGTAAATCTAAGGGTTAGGGTTAGGGTTAGAGTTAGGGTTAGTGTAAGGGTTAGGGTTAGGGTTAAGGTTAGGGTAAGGGTAAGTGTTAGGTTTAGGGTAAGGGTTAGGGTTAGGGTTAGGGTAAGGGTTAGGGTTAGGGTTAAGGTTAGGGTTAGGTTTAGGGTTAGGTTTAGCGTTAGGGTTAGGGTAAGGGTAAGTGTTAATGTTAGGGTTAGGGTTAGGATTAGGATAAGGGTTAGGGTTAAGGTTAGAGTTAGGGTTCGGTTTAGGGGTTAGGGTTAGGGTTAGTGTTAGGGTTAGGTTTAGGTTTAGGGTTAGGTTAAGGTTAAGGGTAGCGTTAGAGTTAGGTTTAGGTTTAGGTTAAGGGTAAGTGTTAGGGTTAGGGTTAGTGTTAAGGTTAGGATAAGGGTGAGGGTTAGGGTTTGGGTTAGGGTTATGATTAGGTTTAGCTTTAGGGTTATTGTTAGGGTAAGTGTAAGGGTTAGTGTTATGGTTAGAGTTAGGTTCAGGGTAAGGGTTAGGGTAAGGGTTAGGGTTAGGGTTAGGGTTAGAGTAAGGGTAAGTGTTAGGGTTAGGGATAGGGTAAGGGTAAGGGTTAGGGTTAGGGTTAGGGTTAGTTTTAGGGTTACGGTTATGGTAAGTATAAGTGTTTGGGTTAGGGTTAGGGTATGGTTACGGTTAGGATAAGGGTAAGGGTTAGGGTTAGGGTTAGGTTTAGGGTTAGATTTAGGGTTAGGGTTTGGGTTAGACTTAAGGTTAGGGTTAGGGTTAGGGTTAAGGTTAGGTTTAGGAAATGGTTAGGGTTAGGGTTAGGGTTAGGGTTTATGGTTAGGGTTAGGGGTAGGGTTAGGGGTTAGGGTTAGGGTTAGGGTTAGGGGTTAGGGTTAGGGGTAGGGGTAGGGTTATTGTTAGGGTTAGTTTAAGGGTAAGGGTTAGGATTAGGTTTAGGTTTTGGGTTAAGGTTAGGGTTAGTGTTAGTTTAAGGGTAAGGGTTAGGGTTAGGGTTAGGGTTATGGTTACGTTTAGGGTAAGGGTTAGGGTAAGGGTTAGGGTTAGGGTTCGGGTTAGGTTAAGGGTAAGTGTTAGGGTTAGGGATAGAGTAAGGTTAAGGGCTAGGGTTAGGTTAGGGTTAGGTTTAGGGTTAGGTTTAGGGTTACGGTTATGGTAAGTATAAGTGTAAGGGTTAGGGTTAGGGTTAGGGTTAGGGTAAGGGTAAGGGTTAGGGTTAGGGTTAGTGTTAGGTTTGGGGTTAGGGATTAGGGTTAGGGTTAGGGTTAGGGTTAGGGTAAGGGTAAGGGTTAGGGTAAGGGTAAGGGTTAGAGTTAGGGTTAGGGTGAGGGTTAGGGTTAGATTTAGGGGTTAGGCTTCGGGTTAGGGTTAGGGTAGGGTTAGATGTTAGTGTTAGGGTTAGGTTTAGGGTTTGGGTTAGGGTAAGGGTAAGGATTAGGGTTAGGGTTAGGGTAAGTTTTAGGGTGGGGTTAGGGTTACGGTTAGGGTTAGCGTTATTGTTAGGGTCAGGGTTAGTTTTACGGTTAGTGGAAGGTTAGGGTTAGGGTCAGGGTTAGGGTTAGGGTAAGGTAAGTGTTAGGTTTAGGGTTAGGGTTAGGGTTAGGGTTAGGTTTAGGGTTAGATGTTAGGGTTAGGGGTAGGTTGAGGGTTAGGGTTAGGTTAAGGTTAAGGGTTAGGTTTAGGGGTAAGTTTACGGTTAGTGTTAGGCTTAGGTTTAGGGTTAGGTAAGGGGTAGGGTTAGGGGTGAGAGTTATTATTAGAGTTAGGGTTAGGGTTAGGGTAAGGGTAAGGGTTAGGGTCAGGGTTAGGGTTAGCGTAAGGGTAAGTGTTATGGTGAGGGTTAGGGTTAGGGTTAGGTTTAGCGTAATGGTTAGGGGTCGGGTTAGGTTAAGGGTAAGTGTTAGCGTTGGGGTTAGGGTTAGTTTAAGGGTTAGGGTTAGGGTTAGGGTTACGGTTAGGGTAAGGGTAAGGGTTAGGGTTAGGGTTAGGGTTAGGTTTAGGGTTAGGGTTAGGGTAAGGGTAAGGGTTAGGGTTATGGTTAGGTAAGGGTTAGGGTTAGGGTTAGGGTTACGGTTAGGGTTAGGGTTAGGGTTAGGGTTAGGGCTAGTGTAGGGCAAGGGTAAGGGTTAGCGTTAGGGTTAGGGTTAGGGTTAGGATTAGGTTTAGGGTTCGGGTAAGGGTAAGGGTTAGGGTTAGGGTTAGGTTTAGGCTTAGGTTTAGGGTTAGGGTTAGGTTTAGGGTTCAGTTTAGGTTTAGGTTTAGGGTTCGGGTTAGGATTATGGTTACTTTTAGGTTTAGGTTAGGGTTTGGGTTAGGGTTAGGGTTAGGGTTAGGGAAATGTTAAGGGTTGGGGTAAGGTCTAGGGTTTGTTTTAGTGGTTAGGGTTAGGGTTAGGGTTATGGTTACGTTAAGGGTAAGCTTTAGGGTTAGGAGTTAGAATTAGGGTTAGGGTTAGGGTTAGGGTTAAGGTAAGGGTAAGTGTTAGGGTTCGGGTTAGGGTTAGGGTTACGGTTACGGTTAGTGTTAGGTTTAGGGTAAGGGTAAGGTTTAGGGTTAGGGTTAGTGTTAGGTTTAGGGTAAGAGTAAGTTTTAGGGTTAGGGTTAGGCTTAGGGTAAGGTTAAGGTTTAGGATTAGGGTTAGGGTAAGGGTTAGGGTTAGGGATAGGGATAGGGCAAGGGTTAGGGTTAGTGTTAGGGTTAGGGTTAGGGTTAGGGTTAGGGTTTAGGGTTAGGGTTAGGGTAAGGGTAAGGATTAGGGTTAGGGTTAGCGTTAGGGTTAGAGTAAGGGTAAGGTTTAGGGTTAGGGTAAGGGTAAGGTTAGGGTTAGCGTAGGGTAAGGGTAAGGTAAAGGGTTAGGGTTAGGGTTAGGGTTAGGGTTAGGGTTAGAGTTAGTTTAAGGGTTAGGGTTAGAGTTAGGGTAAGGGTAAGGGGTAGGGTTAAGGTTAGGGTTAGGGATAGGTTTAGGGTGAGGGTTAGGGTTAGGGTTAGGTTTTAGGGTTCGGGTTAGGGTTTCGGTAAGGGTTAGGGTTAGGTTTAGGTAAGGGTTAGGGTAAGGGATAGGGTTAGGGTAAGGGTAACAGTTAGGGTTAGTGTTAGGGATAGGGTTAGGGTTAGGGTTTAGGGTTAGAATTAGGGTTAGGGTTAGTGTAAGGGTTAGGGTTAGGGTTAGGGTTAGGGTAAGGGTTAGGTTTAGGGTTAGGGTTACGGTTAGGGTTAGGGTTAGCGTTAGGTTTAGGGCTAGGGTAGAGTAAGGGTAAGGTTAGGGTTAGGGTAGGGTAAGGGTTAGGTTTAGGGTTAGGGTTATGGTAAGGGTAAGGGTAAGGGTTAGGGTTAGGTTTAGTGTTTGGGTAAGGGTAAGTGTTAGGTTTAGGGTTAGGGTTAGGGTAAGGGATAGGGTTAGGGTAGGGTTAGGGTAAGGTTAGGGTTAGGGTCAGGATTAGGGTTAGGGTAAGGATAAGTGTTAGGTTTAGAGTTATGGTTAGGGTAAGCGTAAGCGTTAGGGTTAGGGTTAGCATTAGGGTTAGGGTTAGGGTAAGGGTTAGGGTTAGCGTTATGGTTAGGGTAAGCGTAAGGGTTAGGGGTAGGGTTGAATTTCAGTTTAGGTTTAGGGTTAGGGTTAGGGTTAGGATTAGGGTTAGGTTTAGGTTTAGCTTAGGGTTAGGGTAAGGGTAAGGGTTAGGGTTAGGGTTAGGGTTAGGGTTAAGTTTAAGGTTAGGGTTTGGGTTAGGGTTAGGGTTAGGGAAATGTTAAGGGTTGGGGTTAGGTCTAGGGTTTGGGTTAGGGCTTAGGGTTGGGTTTAGGTCTAGGGGTTTGGGTTAGGGGTTAGGGTTAGGGTTAGGGTTAGGGTTACAGAAGGGTAAGCTTTAGGGTTAGGGGTTAGAATTAGGGTTAGGGTTAGGGTTAGGGTTAGGCTTAGGTAAGGGTAAGTGTTAGGGTTCGAGTTAGGGTAAGGTTTATGGTTAGGGTTAGGGTAAGGTTTAGGGTAAGGGTAAGTTTTAGGGTTAGGGTTAGGTTTAGGGTAAGGGTAAGGTTTAGGGTTAGGGTTAGGGTTAGGGTAAGGGTAAGTGTTAGGGTTAGGGTTAGGGTAAGGGTAAGGGTTAGGGTAAGGGTTAAGGTCATGGTTAGGGTTATGGTTAGGGTTAGGGTTAGGGTAAGGGTAAGGGAAAGGGTAAGGTTTAGGGTTAGGGTTAGGGTTGTGTTAGGGAAAGTGTAACGGTTAGGGTTGGGGTTAGGCTTAGGGTTAGGGTAAGGATTAGGGTTAGGGTTAGGGTTATGGTAAGGGTTCTGGTTAGGGTTAGGGTTAGGGTTAGCATTAAGTTTAGGGTAAGGGTTAGGGTAAAGGTAAGGGTTAGTGTTAGGGTTAGGGTTATGTTTAGGTTAAGGATTAGGGTTAGGGTTAATGTTAGGGTAAAGGTAAGGGTTAGGGTTAGGGTTAAGGTTATGGTTAGGGTTATGGTTAGAGTTAGAGTTAGGGTAAGGGTAAGGGAAAGGGTAAGGTTTAGGGTTGGGGTTAGGGTTAGGGTTAGGGAAAGGGTAAAGTTTAGGGTTGGGGTTAGGGTTAGTGTTAGGGTAAGGATTAGGGTTAGGGTTAGGGTTAGGGTAAGGGTTAGTGTTAGGGTTAGGGTTAGGGTTAGCATTAAGGTGAGGGTTAGGGTTAGGGTAAGGGTAAGGGTTAGGTTTAGGTGAAGGATTAGGTTAGGGTTAGGGTAAGGGATAGGGTTAGGGTTAGCATTAAGGTTAGGTTTAGGGTAGGGTATGGGTTAGGTTTAGGTGAAGGATTAGGTTAGGGTTAGGGTAAGGGTTAGGGTTAGGGTTAGCATTAAGGTTAGGGTTAGGGTAGGGTATGGGTAAGAGTTAGGGTTAGGGTTAGGGTTAGGGTAAGGGTTAGGGTTAAGGTTAGGTTACGGTAAGGGTTAGGTTTAGGGTTAAGATTAGGGTAAGAGTAAGTGTTAGGGAGAGGGTTAGGGTTAGAGTTAGGGTTAGAGTAAGGGTAAGGGTTAGGGTTAGGGTAAGGTTTAGGGTTAGGGTTAGGATTAGGTTTAGGGTTATGGTTAGGGTTAGGGTTAGGTTTTGACTTAAGCTTAGGGTTAGGGTTAGGTTTAAGGTTAGGGTTAGGGAAAGGTTAAGGGTTAGGGTTAGGGTTAGGGTTAGGGGTTAGGGTTAGGGGTAGGATTAGGGTTAGGGGTAGGGTTGGATTTCAGCTTAGGTTTAGGGTTAGGGTTAGGGTTAGGATTAGGGTTAGGTTTAGGTTTAGCTTAGGGTTAGGGTAAGGGTAAGGGTTAGGGTTAGGGTTAGGGTTAGGGTTAGGGTTAAGTTTAAGGTTAGGGTTTGGGTTAGGGTTAGGGTTAGGGAAATGTTAAGGGTTGGGGTTAGGTCTAGGGTTTGCGTTAGGGCTTAGGGTTGGGGTTAGGTCTAGGGGTTTGGGTTAGGGGTTAGGGTTAGGGTTAGGGTTACGGTAAGGGTAAGCTTTAGGGTTAGGGGTTAGAATTAGGGTTAGGGTTAGGGTTAGGCTTAGGTAAGGGTAAGTGTTAGGGTTCGAGTTAGGGTAAGGGTTATGGTTAGGGTTAGGGTAAGGTTTAGGGTAAGGGTAAGGTTTAGGGTTAGGGTTAGGGGTAGGTTTAGGGTAAGGGTAAGGTTTAGGGTTAGGGTTAGGGTTAGGGTAAGGGTAAGTGTTAGGGTTAGGGTTAGGGTAAGGGTAAGGGTTAGGGTAAGGGTTAAGGTTAAGGTTAGGGTTATGGTTAGGGTTAGGGTTAGGGTAAGGGTAAGGTAAAGGGTTAGGGTTAGGGTATGGGTTAGGATTAGGGGTTAGGGTTAGGGTTAGGGTAAAGGTTAGGGTTAGGTTTAGGGTAAGGGTAAGTGTTAGAGTTAGGGTTAGGGTTAGGGTAAGGGTTTGGGTTAGAGTTAGGGTTAGGCTTAGGGTAAGGGTAAGTGTTAGGGTTAGGGTTAGGGTTGGGGAAGGGTAAGGGTTAGGGTTAGGGTTAGGGTTAGGAGTTAGGGTTAGGGTTAGGTTTAGGTTTAGTGTAAGGGTTAGGGTTAGGGTTAGGGTAAGGGTTAGGTTTAGGGGTAGGGTTACGGTTAGGGTTAGGGTTAGGGTTAGGGTTAGGGCTCGGGTAGGGTAAGGGTAAGGGTTAGGGTTAGGGTTAGGGTTAGGGGTAAGTTTAGGGTTAGGGTTAAGCTTAGGTTTAGGGGTAGGTAAGGGGCAGGGTTAGGGTTAGGGTTAGGTTTAGGGTAAGGGTAAGGTTTAGGGTTAGGGTTAGTGTTAGGTTTAGGGTAAGAGTAAGTTTTAGGGTTGGGGTTAGGCTTAGGGTAAGGTTAAGGTTTAGGATTAGGGTTAGGGTAAGGGTTAGGGTTAGGGATAGGGATAGGGCAAGGGTTAGGGTTAGTGTTAGGGTTAGGGTTAGGGTTAGGGTTTAGGGTTAGGGTTAGGGTAAGGGTAAGGATTAGGGTTAGGGTTAGCGTTAGGGTTAGAGTAAGGGTAAGGTTTAGGGTTAGGGTAAGGGTAAGGTTAGGGTTAGCGTAGGGTAAGGGTAAGGTAAAGGGTTAGGGTTAGGGTTAGGGTTAGGGTTAGGGTTAGAGTTAGTTTAAGGGTTAGGGTTAGAGTTAGGGTAAGGGTAAGGGGTAGGGTTAAGGTTAGGGTTAGGGATAGGTTTAGGGTGAGGGTTAGGGTTAGGGTTAGGGTTTAGGGTTCGGGTTAGGGTTTCGGTAAGGTTTAGGGTTAGGGTTAGGTAAGGGTTAGGGTAAGGGATAGGGTTAGGGTAAGGGTAACAGTTAGGGTTAGTGTTAGGGATAGGGTTAGGGTTAGGGTTTAGGGTTAGAATTAGGGTTAGGGTTAGTGTAAGGGTTAGGGTTAGGGTTAGGGTTAGGGTAAGGGTTAGGTTTAGGGTTAGGGTTACGGTTAGGGTTAGGGTTAGGGTTAGGTTTAGGGCTAGGGTAGAGTAAGGGTAAGGTTAGGGTTAGGGTAGGGTAAGGGTTAGGTTTAGGGTTAGGGTTATGGTAAGGGTAAGGGTAAGGGTTAGGGTTAGGTTTAGTGTTTGGGTAAGGGTAAGTGTTAGGTTTAGGGTTAGGGTTAGGGTAAGGGATAGGGTTAGGGTAGGGTTAGGGTAAGGTTAGGGTTAGGGTCAGGATTAGGGTTAGGGTAAGGATAAGTGTTAGGTTTAGAGTTATGGTTAGGGTAAGCGTAAGCGTTAGGGTTAGGGTTAGCATTAGGGTTAGGGTTAGGGTAAGGGTTAGGGTTAGCGTTATGGTTAGGGTAAGCGTAAGGGTTAGGGGTAGGGTTGGATTTCAGTTTAGGTTTAGGGTTAGGGTTAGGGTTAGGATTAGGGTTAGGTTTAGGTTTAGCTTAGGGTTAGGGTAAGGGTAAGGGTTAGGGTTAGGGTTAGGGTTAGGGTTAAGTTTAAGGTTAGGGTTTGGGTTAGGGTTAGGGAAATGTTAAGGGTTGGGGTTAGGTCTAGGGTTTGGGTTAGGGCTTAGGGTTGGGTTTAGGTCTAGGGGTTTGGGTTAGGGGTTAGGGTTAGGGTTAGGGTTAGGGTTACAGAAGGGTAAGCTTTAGGGTTAGGGGTTAGAATTAGGGTTAGGGTTAGGGTTAGGGTTAGGGTTAGGCTTAGGTAAGGGTAAGTGTTAGGGTTCGAGTTAGGGTAAGGTTTATGGTTAGGGTTAGGGTAAGGTTTAGGGTAAGGGTAAGGTTTAGGGTTAGGGTTAGGTTTAGGGTAAGGGTAAGGTTTAGGGTTAGGGTTAGGGTTAGGGTAAGGGTAAGTGTTAGGGTTAGGGTTAGGGTAAGGGTAAGGGTTAGGGTAAGGGTTAAGGTCATGGTTAGGGTTATGGTTAGGGTTAGGGTTAGGGTAAGGGTAAGGGAAAGGGTAAGGTTTAGGGTTAGGGTTAGGGTTATGTTAGGGAAAGTGTAACGGTTAGGGTTGGGGTTAGGCTTAGGGTTAGGGTAAGGATTAGGGTTAGGGTTAGGGTTATGGTAAGGGTTCGGGTTAGGGTTAGGGTTAGGGTTAGCATTAAGTTTAGGGTAAGGGTTAGGGTAAAGGTAAGGGTTAGGGTTAGGGTTAGGGTTATGTTTAGGTTAAGGATTAGGGTTAGGGTTAATGTTAGGGTAAAGGTAAGGGTTAGGGTTAGGGTTAAGGTTATGGTTAGGGTTATGGTTAGAGTTAGAGTTAGGGTAAGGGTAAGGGAAAGGGTAAGGTTTAGGGTTGGGGTTAGGGTTAGGGTTAGGGAAAGGGTAAAGTTTAGGGTTGGGGTTAGGGTTAGTGTTAGGGTAAGGATTAGGGTTAGGGTTAGGGTTAGGGTAAGGGTTAGTGTTAGGGTTAGGGTTAGGGTTAGCATTAAGGTGAGGGTTAGGGTTAGGGTAAGGGTAAGGGTTAGGTTTAGGTGAAGGATTAGGTTAGGGTTAGGGTAAGGGATAGGGTTAGGGTTAGCATTAAGGTTAGGTTTAGGGTAGGGTATGGGTTAGGTTTAGGTGAAGGATTAGGTTAGGGTTAGGGTAAGGGTTAGGGTTAGGGTTAGCATTAAGGTTAGGGTTAGGGTAGGGTATGGGTAAGAGTTAGGGTTAGGGTTAGGGTTAGGGTAAGGGTTAGGGTTAAGGTTAGGTTACGGTAAGGGTTAGGTTTAGGGTTAAGATTAGGGTAAGAGTAAGTGTTAGGGAGAGGGTTAGGGTTAGAGTTAGGGTTAGAGTAAGGGTAAGGGTTAGGGTTAGGGTAAGGTTTAGGGTTAGGGTTAGGATTAGGTTTAGGGTTATGGTTAGGGTTAGGGTTAGGTTTTGACTTAAGCTTAGGGTTAGGGTTAGGTTTAAGGTTAGGGTTAGGGAAAGGTTAAGGGTTAGGGTTAGGGTTAGGGTTAGGGGTTAGGGTTAGGGGTAGGATTAGGGTTAGGGGTAGGGTTGGATTTCAGCTTAGGTTTAGGGTTAGGGTTAGGGTTAGGATTAGGGTTAGGTTTAGGTTTAGCTTAGGGTTAGGGTAAGGGTAAGGGTTAGGGTTAGGGTTAGGGTTAGGGTTAGGGTTAAGTTTAAGGTTAGGGTTTGGGTTAGGGTTAGGGTTAGGGAAATGTTAAGGGTTGGGGTTAGGTCTAGGGTTTGCGTTAGGGCTTAGGGTTGGGGTTAGGTCTAGGGGTTTGGGTTAGGGGTTAGGGTTAGGGTTAGGGTTACGGTAAGGGTAAGCTTTAGGGTTAGGGGTTAGAATTAGGGTTAGGGTTAGGGTTAGGCTTAGGTAAGGGTAAGTGTTAGGGTTCGAGTTAGGGTAAGGGTTATGGTTAGGGTTAGGGTAAGGTTTAGGGTAAGGGTAAGGTTTAGGGTTAGGGTTAGGGGTAGGTTTAGGGTAAGGGTAAGGTTTAGGGTTAGGGTTAGGGTTAGGGTAAGGGTAAGTGTTAGGGTTAGGGTTAGGGTAAGGGTAAGGGTTAGGGTAAGGGTTAAGGTTAAGGTTAGGGTTATGGTTAGGGTTAGGGTTAGGGTAAGGGTAAGGTAAAGGGTTAGGGTTAGGGTATGGGTTAGGATTAGGGGTTAGGGTTAGGGTTAGGGTAAAGGTTAGGGTTAGGTTTAGGGTAAGGGTAAGTGTTAGAGTTAGGGTTAGGGTTAGGGTAAGGGTTTGGGTTAGAGTTAGGGTTAGGCTTAGGGTAAGGGTAAGTGTTAGGGTTAGGGTTAGGGTTGGGGAAGGGTAAGGGTTAGGGTTAGGGTTAGGGTTAGGAGTTAGGGTTAGGGTTAGGTTTAGGTTTAGTGTAAGGGTTAGGGTTAGGGTTAGGGTAAGGGTTAGGTTTAGGGGTAGGGTTACGGTTAGGGTTAGGGTTAGGGTTAGGGTTAGGGCTCGGGTAGGGTAAGGGTAAGGGTTAGGGTTAGGGTTAGGGTTAGGGGTAAGTTTAGGGTTAGGGTTAAGCTTAGGTTTAGGGGTAGGTAAGGGGTAGGGTTAGGGTTAGGGTTAGTGGTTAGAGTTATTGTTAGGGTTAGGGCTAGGGTTAGGGTAAGGGTAAGGGTTAGTGTCAGGGTTAGGGTTAGCGTAAGGGTAAGTGTTAGGGTGAGGATTAGGGTTAGGGTAAGGGTAAGGGTTATGGTTATTGTTAGGGTAATGGTTAGGGGTCGGGTTAGGGTAAGGGTAAGTGTTAGGGTTAGGGTTAGGGTTAGTTTAAGGGTTAGGGTTAGAGTTAGGGTAAGGGTAAGGGGTAGGGTTAAGGTTAGGGTTAGGGATAGGTTTAGGGTGAGGGTTAGGGTTAGGGTTAGGGTTTAGGGTTCGGGTTAGGGTTTCGGTAAGGGTTAGGGTTAGGGTTAGGTAAGGGTTAGGGTAAGGGATAGGGTTAGGGTAAGGGTAACAGTTAGGGTTAGTGTTAGGGATAGGGTTAGGGTTAGGGGTTAGGGTTAGAATTAGGGTTAGGGTTAGTGTAAGGTTTAGGGTTAGGGTTAGGGTTAGGGTAAGGGTTAGGTTTAGGGTTAGGGTTACGGTTAGGGTTAGGGTTAAGGTTAGGGTTAAGGCTAGGGTAGGGTAAGGGTAAGGTTAGGGTTAGGGTAGGGTAAGGGTTAGGTTTAGGGTTAGGGTTATGGTAAGGGTAAGGGTTAGGGTTAGGTTTAGTGTTTGGGTAAGGGTAAGTGTTAGGTTTAGGGTTAGGGTTAGGGTAAGGGATAGGGTTAGGGTAGGGTTAGGGTAAGGTTAGGGTTAGGGTCAGGATTAGGGTTAGGGTAAAGATAAGTGTTAGGTTTAGAGTTATGGTTAGGGTAAGCGTAAGGGTTAGGGTTAGGGTTAGCATTAGGGTTAGGGTTAGGGTAAGGGTTATGGTTAGCGTTATGGTTAGGTTAAGTGTAAGGGTTAGGGTTAGGGTTGGATTTCAGTTTAGGTTTAGGGTTAGGGTTAGGGTTAGGTTTAGGGTTAGTTTAAGGGTTAGGGTTAGAGTTAGGGTAAGGGTAAGGGGTAGGGTTAAGGTTAGGGTTAGGGATAGGTTTAGGGTGAGGGTTAGGGTTAGGGTTAGGGTTTAGGGTTTGGGTTAGGGTTTCGGTAAGGGTTAGGGTTAGGGTTAGGTAAGGGTTAGGGTAAGGGATAGGGTTAGCGTAAGGGTAACATTTAGGGTTAGTGTTAGGGATAGGGTTAGGGTTAGGGGTTAGGGTTAGAATTAGGGTTAGGGTTAGTGTAAGGGTTAGGTTTAGGGTTAGGGTTAGGGTAAGGGTTAGGTTTAGGGTTAGGGTTACGGTTAGGGTTAGGGTTAGGGTTAGGGCTAGGGTAGGGTAAGGGTAAGGTTAGGGTTAGGGTAGGGTAAGGGTTAGGTTTAGGGTTAGGGTTATGGTAAGAGTAAGGGTTAGGGTTAGGTTTAGTGTTTGGGTAAGGGTAAGTGTTAGGTTTAGGGTTAGGGTTAGGGTAAGGGATAGGGTTAGGGTAGGGTTAGGGTAAGGTTAGGGTTAGGGTCAGGATTAGGGTTAGGTAAGGATAAGTGTTAGGTTTAGAGTTATGGTTAGGGTAAGCGTAAGGGTTAGGGTTAGGGTTAGCATTAGGGTTAGGGTTAGGGTAAGCGTTAGGGTTAGCGTTATGGTTAGGTTAAGTGTAAGGGTTAGGGTTAGGGTTGGATTTCAGTTTAGGTTTAGGGTTAGGGTTAGGGTTAGGGTTAGAGTTAGTTTAAGGGTTAGGGTTAGAGTTAGGGTAAGGGTAAGGGGTAGGGTTAAGGTTAGGGTTAGGGATAGGTTTAGGGTGAGGGTTAGGGTTAGGGTTCGGGTTTAGGGTTCGGGTTAGGGTTTCGGTAAGGGTTAGGGTTAGGGTTAGGTAAGGGTTAGGGTAAGGGATAGGGTTAGAGTAAGGGTAACAGTTAGGGTTAGTGTTAGGGATAGGGTTAGGGTTAGGGTTTAGGGTTAGAATTAGGGTTAGGGTTAGTGTAAGGGTTAGGGTTAGGGTTAGGGTTAGGGTAAGGGTTAGGTTTAGGGTTAGGGTTACGGTTAGGGTTAGGGTTAGGGTTAGGTTTAGGGCTAGGGTAGAGTAAGGGTAAGGTTAGGGTTAGGGTAGGGTAAGGGTTAGGTTTAGGGTTAGGGTTATGGTAAGGGTAAGGGTAAGGGTTAGGGTTAGGTTTAGTGTTTGGGTAAGGGTAAGTGTTAGGTTTAGGGTTAGGGTTAGGGTAAGGGATAGGGTTAGGGTAGGGTTAGGGTAAGGTTAGGGTTAGGGTCAGGATTAGGGTTAGGGTAAGGATAAGTGTTAGGTTTAGAGTTATGGTTAGGGTAAGCGTAAGCGTTAGGGTTAGGGTTAGCATTAGGGTTAGGGTTAGGGTAAGGGTTAGGGTTAGCGTTATGGTTAGGGTAAGTGTAAGGGTTAGGGGTAGGGTTGGATTTCAGTTTAGGTTTAGGGTTAGGGTTAGGGTTAGGATTAGGGTTAGGTTTAGGTTTAGCTTTGGGTTAGGGTAAGGGTAAGGGTTAGGGTTAGGGTTAGGGTTAGGGTTAAGTTTAAGGTTAGGGTTTGGGTTAGGGTTAGGGTTAGGGAAATGTTAAGGGTTGGGGTTAGGTCTAGGGATTGGGTTAGGGCTTAGGGTTGGGGTTAGGTCTAGGGGTTTGGGTTAGGGGTTAGGGTTAGGGTTAGGGTTACGGTAAGGGTAAGCTTTAGGGTTAGGGGTTAGAATTAAGGTTAGGGTTAGGGTTAGGCTTAGGTAAGGGTAAGTGTTAGGGTTCGAGTTAGGGTAAGGGTTATGGTTAGGGTTAGGGTAAGGTTTAGGGTAAGGGTAAGGTTTAGGGTTAGGGTTAGGGGTAGGTTTAGGGTAAGGGTAAGGTTTAGGGTTAGGGTTAGGGTTAGGGTAAGGGTAAGTGTTAGGGTTAGGGTTAGGGTAAGGGTAAGGGTTAGGGTAAGGGTTAAGGTTAAGGTTAGGGTTATGGTTAGGGTTAGGGTTAGGGTAAGGGTAAGGTAAAGGGTAAGGTTTAGGGTTAGGGTTAGGGTTATGTTAGGGAAAGGTAACGGTTAGGGTTGGGGTTAGGCTTAGGGTTAGGGTAAGGATTAGGGTTAGGGTTAGGGTTAGGGTTATGGTAAGGGTTCTGGTTAGGGTTAGGGTTAGGGTTAGCATTAAGTTTAGGGTAAGGGTTAGGGTAAAGGTAAGGGTTAGTGTTAGGGTTAGGGTTATGTTTAGGTTAAGGATTAGGGTTAGGGTTAATGTTAGGGTAAAGGTAAGGGTTAGGGTTAGGGTTAAGGTTATGGTTAGGGTTATGGTTAGAGTTAGAGTTAGGGTAAGGGTAAGGGAAAGGGTAAGGTTTAGGGTTGGGGTTAGGGTTAGGGTTAGGGAAAGGGTAAAGGTTAGGGTTGGGGTTAGGGTTAGTGTTAGGGTAACGATTAGGGTTAGGGTTAGGGTTAGGGTAAGGGTTAGTGTTAGGGTTAGGGTTAGGGTTAGCATTAAGGTGAGGGTTAGGGTTAGGGTAAGGGTAAGGGTAAGTGTTAGGTTTAGGTGAAGGATTAGGTTAGGGTTAGGGTAAGGGTTAGGGTTAGGGTTAGCATTAAGGTTAGGGTTAGGGTAGGGTATGGGTTAGGTTTAGGTGAAGGATTAGGTTAGGGTTAGGGTAAGTGTTAGTGTTAGGGTTAGCATTAAGGTTAGGGTTAGGGTAGGGTATGGGTAAGGGTTAGGGTTAGGGTTAGGGTTAGGGTAAGGGTTAGGGTTAAGGTTAGGTTACGGTAAGGGTTAGGTTTAGGGTTAAGATTAGGGTAAGAGTAAGTGTTAGGGAGAGGGTTAGGGTTAGAGTTAGGGTTAGAGTAAGGGTAAGGGTTAGGGTTAGGGTAAGGTTTAGGGTTAGGGTTAGGATTAGGTTTAGTGTTATGGTTAGGGTTAGGGTTAGGTTTTGACTTAAGCTTAGGGTTAGGGTTAGGTTTAAGGTTAGGGTTAGGGGTAGGATTAGGGTTAGGGTTAGGGTACGGGTAAGGTTTAGGTTAGGGTTAGGGGTTAGAGTTAGGGTTAGGGTTAGGGTTAGGGTAAGGGTAAGGGTTAGGGTTAGGTTTAGGGTTGGGGTTAAGGTTAGGGTTAGGGTTAGGATAAAGGTAAGGTTTAGAGTTAGCGTTAGGGTTAGGGTTAGGGTAAGGGTTAGGGTTAGGTTAAGGGTAAGGGTTAGGGTTAGGGTTAGTGTTAGGTTTGGGGTTAGGGATTAAGGTAAGGGTTAGGGTTAGGGTTAGGGTAAGGGTAAGGGTTAGGGTAAGGGTAATGGTTAGAGTTAGGGTTAGGGTGAGGGTTAGGGTTAGATTTAGGGGTTAGGCTTCGGGTTAGGGTTAGGGTTAGGGTAGGGTTAGGGTTAGGTTTAGGGTAAGGGTTAGAGTTAGGTTTAGCGCTAGGGTAAGTGTTAGGGTTAGGGTTAGTGTTAGGGTATGGGTAGGATTAGGAGTTAGGGTTAGGGTTAGGGTAAAGGTTAGGGTTAGGTTTAGGGTAAGGGTAAGTGTTAGAGTTAGGGTTAGGGTTAGGGTAAGGGTTTGGGTTAGAGTTAGGGTTAGGCTTAGGGTAAGGGTAAGTGTTAGGGTTAGGGTTCGGGTTTTGGAAGGATAAGGGTTAGAGTTAGGGTTAGGGTTAGGAGTTAGGGTTAGGGTTAGGTTTAGGTTTAGTGTAAGGGTTAGGGTTAGGGTTAGGGTAAGGGTTAGGGTTAGGGTTAGGGTTACGGTTAGGGTTAGGGTTAGGGTTAGGTTTAGGGCTCGGGTAGGGTAAGGGTAAGGGTTAGGGTTAGGGTTAGGGGTAAGTTTAGGGTTAGGGTTAAGCTTAGGTTTAGGGGTAGGTAAGGGGTAGGGTTAGGGTTAGGGTTAGTGGTTAGAGTTATTTTTAGGGTTAGGGTTAGGGTTAGGGTAAGGGTAAGGGTTATGGTTATTGTTAGGGTAATGGTTAGGGGTCGGGTTAGGGTAAGGGTAAGTGTTAGGGTTAGGGTTAGGGTTAGTTTAAGGGTTAGGGTTAGAGTTAGGGTAAGGGTAAGGGGTAGGGTAAAGGTTATGGTTAGTGATAGGTTTAGGGTGAAGGTTAGGGTTAGGGTTAGGGTTTAGGGTTCGGGTTAGGGTTTCGGTAAGGGTTAGGGTTAGCCTTAGGTAAGGGTTAGGGTAAGGGATAGGGTTAGGGTAAGGGTAACAGTTAGGGTTTGTGTTAGGGATAGGGTTAGGGTTAGGGGTTATGGTTAGAATTAGGGTTAGGGTTAGTGTAAGGGTTAGGGTTAGGGTTAGGGTAAGGGTTAGGTTTAGGGTTAGGGTTACGGTTAGGGTTAGGGTTAGGTTTAGGGTTAGGGTTAGGGCTAGGGTAGGGTAAGGGTAAGGTTAGGGTTAGGGTAGGGTAAGGGTTAGGTTTAGGGTTAGGGTTATGGTAAGGGTAAGGGTTAGGGTAAGGTTTAGTGTTTGGGTAAGGGTAAGTGTTAGGTTTAGGGTTAGGGTTAGGGTAAGGGATAGGGTTAGGGTAGGGTTAGGGTAAGGTTAGGGTTAGGGTCAGGATTAGGGTTAGGGTAAGGATAAGTGTTAGGTTTAGAGTTATGGTTAGGGTAAGTGTAAGGGTTAGGGTTAGGGTTAGCATTAGGGTTAGGGTTAGGGTAAGGGTTAGGGTTAGCGTTATGGTTAGTGTAAGTGCAAGGGTTAGGGGTAGGGTTGGATTTCAGTTTAGGTTTAGGGTTAGGGTTAGGGTTAGGATTAGGGTTAGGTTTAGGTTTAGCTTAGGGTTAGGGTAAGGGTAAGGGTTAGGGTTAGGGTTAGAGTTAGGGTTAAGTTTAAGGTTAGGGTTTGGGTTAGGGTTAGGGTTAGGGAAATATTAAGGGTTGGGGTTAGGTCTAGGGTTTGGGTTAGGGCTTAGGGTTGGGGTTAGGTCTAGGGGTTTGTGTTAGGGGTTAGGGTTAGGGTTAGGGTTAGGGTAAGGGTAAGGGTAAGCTTTAGGGTTAGGGGTTAGAATTAGGGTTAGGGTTAGGGTTAGGCTTATGTAAGGGTAAGTGTTAGCGTTCGGGTTAGGGTAAGGGTTATGGTTAGGGTTAGGGTAAGGTTTAGGGTAAGGGTAAGGTTTAGGGTTAGGGTTAGGTTTAGGGTAAGGGTAAGGTTTAGGGTTAGGGTTACGGTTAGGGTAAGGGTAAGTGTTAGGGTTAGGGTTAGGGTAAGGGTAAGGGTTAGGGTAAGGGTTAAGGTTATTTTTAGGGTTAGGGTTAGGGTTAGGGTTAGGGTAAGGGTAAGGGCAAGGGTAAGGTTTAGGGTTAGGGTTAGGGTTATGTTAGGGAAAGTGTAACGGTTAGGGTTGGGGTTAGGCTTAGGGTTAGGGTAAGGATTAGGGTTAGGGTTAGGGTTATGGTAAGGGTTCGGGTTAGGGTTAGGGTTAGGGTTAGGGTTAGCATTAAGTTTAGGGTAAAGGTTAGGGTAAAGGTAAGGGTTAGGGTTAGGTTTAGGGTTATGTTTAGGTTAAGGATTAGGGTTAGGGTTAATGTTAGGGTAAAGGTAAGGGTTAGGGTTAGGGTTAAGGTTATGGTTAGGGTTATGGTTAGAGTTAGAGTTAGGGTAAGGGTAAGGGAAAGGGTAAGGTTTAGGGTTGGGGTTAGGGTTAGGGTTAGGGAAAGGGTAAAGGTTAGGGTTGGGGTTAGGGTTAGTGTTAGGGTAAGGATTAGGGTTAGGGTTAGGGTTAGGGTAAGGGTTAGTGTTAGGGTTAGGGTTAGGGTTAGCATTAAGGTGAGGGTTAGGGTTAGGGTAAGGGTAAGGGTAAGGGTTAGGTTTAGGTGAAGGATTAGGTTAGGGTTAGGGTAAGGGTTAGGGTTAGGGTTAGCATTAAGGTTAGGGTTAGGGTAGGGTATGGGTAAGGGTTAGGGTTAGGGTTAGGGTTAAGGTAAGGGTTAGGGTTAAGCTTAGGATACTGTAAGGGTTAGGTTTAGGGTTAAGATTAGGGTAAGAGTAAGTGTTAGGGAGAGGGTTAGGGTTAGGGTTATGGTTAGAGTAAGGGTAAGGGTTAGGGTTAGGATAAGGTTTAGGGTTAGGGTTAGGATTAGGTTTAGGGTTATGGTTAGGGTTAGGGTTAGGTTTTGACTTAAGCTTAGGGTTAGGGTTAGGTTTAAGGTTAGGGTTAGGGAAAGGTTAAGGGTTAGGGTTAGGGTTAGGGTTAGGGGTTAGGGTTAGGGGTAGGATTAGGGTTAGGGTTAGGGTACGGGTAAGGTTTAGGTTAGGGTTAGGGGTTAGAGTTAGGGTTAGGGTTAGGGTTCGGGTAAGGGTAAGGGTAAGGGTTAGGGTTAGGTTTAGGGTTGGGGTTAAGTTTAGGGTTAGGCTTAGGATAAAGGTAAGGTTTAGAGTTAGGGTTAGGGTTAGGGTGAGGGTAAGGGTTAGGGTTAGGGTAAGGGTAAGGGTTAGGGTTAGGGTTAGTGTTAGGTTTGGGGTTAGGGATTAGGGTTGGGGTTAGGGTTAGGGTTAGGATAAGGGTTAGGTTTAGGGTTAGGTTTAGAATTAGGATTGTGGTAAGGTTTAGGGTTAGGGTTAGGGTAAAGGTAAGGGTTAGGGTTAGTGTTTGGGTTAGGGTTAGGGTGAGGGTATGGTTAAGGTTAGGGTTAGGGTTAGGGTAAGGGTTAGGGTTAGGGTTAGGGTTAGGGTTAGATTGAGGGGTTAGGGTTAGGGTAAGGTTTCGTTTTAGGGTTAGGGTAAGGGTAAGTTTTAGGGTTAGGGTTAGGGTAAGGTTTAGGTTTAGGGTTAGTGTTAGGGTTAAGTTTAAGGTTAGGGTTAGGGTAAGAGTAAGGGTAAGGGTTCGGGTTAGGGTTAGGGTTAGTGTTAAGTTTACGGTTAGGGTTAGGTTAAGGGTTAGGGTTAGGGTTAGGGTTAGGGTAAGGGTAAGTGTTAGGTTTAGGGTTAGGGGGAGGGTATGGTTAAGGGTTAGGTTTAAGGTTAGGGTTAGGGTTACGGTAAGGGTTAGGGTTAGGGTTAGAGTCAGGGTAAGTGTTAGGATTAGGGTTATGGTTAGGTTAAGGGTAAGGGTTAGGTTTAGGGTTAGGGTAAGAGTAAGTTTTAGGGTTAGGGTTAGAATTAGTGTTAGGGTTAGGGTAAGGGTAACTGTTAGGGTTAGGGTAAGGGTTGGGGTTAGGGTTAGGGTTAGGGTTAGGGTTAGGGGGTAGGGTTAGGGTTTGGGTTATGATTAGTGTTAGGTTTAGGGATAGTGTTAGGGTAAGGGTAAGGGTTAGGGTTAGGGTTAGGATGAGAGTTAGGGTTAGGATAAGTTTTAGGTTTAAGTTTAGTTTAGGGTTAGGGTAAGGGTTAGGGTTAGGGTTAGGTTTAGGGTTAGGGTAAGGGTAAGGGTTAGAGTTAGGGTTAGGGTTAGGGTTAGTGTAAGGGTTAAGGTTAGAGTTAAGATTAGGGTAAGAATAAGTGTTAGGGAGAGGTTTAGGGTTAGGGTTAGGCTTAGGGTAAGGGTAAGGGAGAGGGTTAGGGTTAGGGTTAATATTAGGGTTATGGTTAGGGTTAGGGTAAGGGTAAGTGTTAGCGTTAGGGTTAGGTTCAGGGTTAGGTTTACGATTAGGTTTAGGGTTAGGGTAAGTGTTAGGGGTTAGGATTCGGGTTAGGGTTATGGTAAAGGTTAGGTTAGGGTTTGGCAAAGGGTTATGGTTAGGGAGAGGGTTAGGGTTAGGGTTAGAGTAAGGGTAAGGGTTAGCTTTAGGGTATTGGTAAGGGTTAGAGTTAGGGTTAGGGTTAGGGTTAGGCTAAGGGTTAGGGTTAGGGTTAAGATTAGGGTAAGGGAGAGTGTTAGTGTTAGGGTTAGTGTTAGGGAAAGGGTAAGGGTTAGGGTTAGGGTTAGTGTTAGGGTTAGGTTTAGGGTTAGGGTTTTGTTAGGGTTAGGGTTAGGTGTTAGGATTAGGGTTAAGGTTAGGGTTAGGTTTAGGTTTATTTTTAGGATAAGGGTAAGGGTTAGGGTTAGAGTTAGGGTTAGGGTTAAGGTTAGGGTTAGTGTTAGCGTTAGGGTTAGGGTAAGGGTAAGGGTTAGGGTTAAGATTAGGGTTAGTGTTAAGGTTAGGTTTAGGGTTAGGGTTAGGCTAAGCGTTCGGTTTAGGTTTTGGGTAATTGTTAGGTTTAGGTTTAGGGTTAGGGGTTAGGTTAAGGGTTAGGGTTAGGGTTCGGGTAAGGTTTAGGTTAAGGGTAAGTGTTAGGGTAAAAGTTAGGGTTAGGGTTAGGGTTAGGGTAAAGGTAAGTTTTTGGGTTAGGGGTAGGGTTAGGGTTGGGTAAGGGTAAGGGTTAGGGTTAGGTTTTGGGTTAGGTTTAGGTTAAGGGTAAGTGTTAGGGTTAGGATTAGGGTTAAGTTAAGGGTTAGGGTTAGGTTTAGCGTTAGGATAAGGGTTAGGGTTAGGGTAAGGCTAAGGGTTAGGGTTAGGGTTAGGGTTAGGGTTAGGGGTAGGTTTAGAGTTAGGGTTAGGGTAAGGGAAAGGGTAAGGGTTTGGATTAGGTTTAGGGGTTAGGGTTAGGGTTAGGGGTAGGATTAGGGTTATGGTTAGGGTAATGTTAAAGTTTAGGGTTAGGTTAGGGTTTAGAGTTAGGGTTAGAGTTAGGGTTAGGGTTAAGGTAAGGGTAAGGGTCAGGGTTAGGGTTAGGGTTAGGGTTAGTGTTAGGGACAGGGTAAGGGTTAGTGTAACGGTAAGTGTTAGGGTTCGGTTTATGGTTAGAGTTAGGGTTATTATTAGGGTTAGTGTTAGGGAAATGTTAAGGGTAAGGGTTAGGTCTAGGGTTAGGGTTAGGGGTTAGGTTTAGGTTAGGGTTAGGGTTTGGGTTAGGGTTAAGGTTAGGTTTATGGTTAGGGTTAGGGTAAGGGTAAGGTGTAGTGTTAGGGTTAGGTTTAGGGTTATGGTTAAGGTGAGGGGTAGGGTTAGGGTTAGGGGTTAGGGTTCAGGTTAGGGTTAGGGTTAGGCTTAGGTTAAGGGATAGGGTTAGGGTTAGGGTTAGTATAAGGGTTAGGGTTTGGGATACGGTTAGGTTAAGGATTAGGGTTAGGGTTAGGGTATGGGTAAGGGTTAGGGTTAGGGCAAGGGTAAGGGTTAGATTTAGCGTTAGGGTTAGGGTTAGGTTAAGGTATAGGGTTAGGTTTAAGATTAGGGTAAGGCTAAGTGTTAGGGAGAGGGTTAGTGTTAGGGTTAGGGTTAGGGTAAGAGTAAGGGTTAGGGTTAGGGTTAGGGTTAGGTTTAGGGTTAGGGTTAGGGTTTGGTTAGGGTAAGGGTAAGTGTTAGGTTTAGTGTTCGGGTTAGGGTTAGGTTTAGGATAAGGGTTAGGTTTAGGGTTATGTTTAGGATTAGGGTTAGGGGTTAGGATTAGGGTTAGGATTAAGGTTAGGTTTAGGTTTAGGGTTAGGGTAAGGGTAAGGGTTAGGGTTAGGGTTAGTGTTAAGGTTAGGTTTAGTGTTAGAGTTAGTTTTAGGGTAAGGGTAAGGGTTAGGGTTAAGGCTGGGGTGAAGGTTAAGTTTAGGGTTAGGATTAGGGTTAGGCTAACGGTTAGGTTTAGGATTTGGGTAATGTTTAGGGTTAGGGTTAGGGTTAGGAGTTATGGTAAGGGTTAGTGTTCAGATAAGGTTTAGGGTTAGGGTTAGGGTTAGGGTAAAATTTAGGGTTAGGGTTAGGGTTAGGGTAAGGGTAAGTGTTTGTGTTAGGGGTAGGGTTAGGCTTAGTGTAAGGGTAAGGGTTAGGGATAGGAGTAGCTTTAGGGTTAGACGTAAGCTTAGGGTTAGGGTTAGGGTTAAGGTTAGGGCTAGGGAAAGGGTGGGGATTAGGGTTAGGGTTAGAGGTTAGGGTTAGGGTTAGGGGTAGGATTAGGGTTAGGGTTAGGGTAAGGGTAAGGTTTAGGGTTAGGTTTAGCGTTTAGAGTTAGGGTTAGGGTTAGGGTTAGGGTTAAGTTAAGGGTAAGGGTTAGGGTTAGGTTTAGGGTTAGGGTAAGGTTTAGGGTTAGGTTTAGGGTAAGGGTAAGGTTTAGGGTTAGGGTTAGGGTTAGGGTTAGGGTAAGGTTTAGGGTAAGGGTAAGGGTTAGGGTAACGGTAAGGGATAGGGTTAGGGTAAGTGTTAGGGTTAGGGTTAGGGTTAGGTTTAGGGTAAGCGTTAGGGTAAGAGTAAGGGTTAGGGTTAGTGTTAGGGTTAGGGTTAGGATTAGGGTTTAGGGTTAGGGTTAGGGTAAGGATTAGGTTTAGGTTTAGGGTGAGGGTAAGTGTTAGGGTTAGGGTAGGGTTAGAATAAGTGTAAGGGTTAGGGTTAGGGTTAGGGTTAGGGTAAGGGTAAGAATAAGTGTTAGGGTTAGGTTTAGGGTTAGGGTTACGGTTAGGAAAAAGATAAGGGTTAGGGTTAGGGTTAGGTTTAGGTTTAGGGTTAAATGTTAGGGTCAGGGTTATTGTTAGGGTTAGGGTTAGGTTTTGGGTTAGGGTTAATGAAAGGGTAAGGGTTAGGGTTAGGGTTAGGGTTAGGGGTTAGAGTTATGGTTAGCGTTAGGGTTAGGTTTAGGGTAAGGGTAAGTGTTAGGGTTAGGGTTAGGGTTAGGGGTTAGGGTTAGGGTTAGGGTAAGGGTGTTTGGGTTAGGGTTATGGTTAGGGGTTAGAGTTATGGTTAGGGTTAGGGTTATTGATAGGGTACAGGTAAGTGTTAAGGTTAGGGTTAGGGTTAGGGGTTAGGGTTAGGGTTAGTGTTAGGGTTAGGATTAGGGTAAGGTTAGCGTTAGGATCAGTGTAAGGGTAAGTGTTAGGGTTAGGGTTAGGGTTAGGGTAAAGGTAAGGGTTAGGGTTAGGGTTAGGGTTAGGATAATGGTTAGGGTTCTGGTTAGGGTAAGGTTAAGTGTTAAGGTTAGGGTTAGGGTAAGGGTTAGGTTTAGGGTTACTGTTAGGATAAGGGTAAGGGTTAGGGTAAGGGTTAGGGTTTGAGTTTGGGTAAGGCTAATTTTTAGGGTTAGGGTTAGGGTTATGGATTAGGGTTATGGTTAGGGTTAGGGTAAGGGTTAGGGTTAGGGTTAGGGTTAGGGTTAGAGTTAGGGGTTAGGTTTAGGGTAAGGTTTAGTTTTAGGGTTAGGGTAAGGGTAAGTGTTACGTTTAGGGTTAGGGTAAGGGTTAGGTTTAGGGTTAGGGTTAGGGTTAAGTTTACGGTTAGGGTTAGGGTAAGGGTAAGGGTTAGGGTTAGGGTTAGGGTTAAGATTAGGGTTAGAGTTTGGGTTAGGGTTAGGTTTAGGGTTAAGGAAATGTTAAGGGTTAGGGTTAGGTCTAGGGTTAGGGTTAGGGGATAGGGTTAGGGTTAGGGTTATGGCTAGGGTTAGGGTAAGGTTAAGGTTTAAGGTTAAGGGTTAGAGTTAGGATTACGGTTAGGGTTAGGTTTAGGGTTAAAGTAAGGGTAAGGATTAGGGTTTGGGTTAATGTTATTGTTACGGTTAGAGTTAGGGTTAGCCTTAGGTTAAGGGTAGGGTTTAGGGTTAGGGTTAGGGTTAGGGTTAGGGTTAGGTTTAGGGTAAGGGTAAGGTTTAGGGTTAGGGTTAGCGTTAAGTTAAGGGTAAGGGTTAGGGTTAGGGTTATGGTTATGGTTAAGATTAGGTTTATGGCTAGGGTTAGGGTAAGGTTAAGGGGTAGGGTTAGGGTTAGAGTTAGGTTTAGGGTTAGGGTGAGGGTTAGGGTTAGATTTAGGTGTTACTGTTCGGGTTATGGTTAGGGTTAGGGTAAGTGTTAGGGTTAGGGTAAGGTTTAGGGTTAGGGATAGGGTTAGGGTTAGGGTTAGGGTAAGGGTAAGGATAAGTGTTAGGTTTAGGTTTAGGGTTAGGGTTACGGTTAGGATAAAGATAAGGGTTAGGGTTAGGGTTAGGGTTAGGTATAGGGTTAGATGTTAGGGTTAGGGCTATTGTTAGGGTTAGGGTTAGGTTTTGGGTTAGGGAAAGGGTAAGGGTTAGGGTTAGGTTTAGGGTTAGGGGTTAGAGTTATGGTTAGCCTTAGGGTTAGGGTTAGGGTAAGGGTAAGTGTTAGGGTTAGGGTTAGGGTTAGGGTAAGGGTGTTTGGGTTAGGGTTAGGGTTAGGGTTATGGGTTACAGTTATGGTTAGGGTTAGGGTTATTGATAGGGTACGGGTAAGTGTTAGGGTTAGGGTTAGGGTTAGGGGTTAGGGTTAGCGTTAGAGTTAGGGTTAGGATTAGGGTAAGGTTAGGGTTAGGGTCAGGGTAAGGGTACGTGTTACTGTTAGGGTTAGGGTTAGGGTAAGGGTAAGGGTAAGGGTTAGGGTTAGGGTTAGGGTTAGGATAAGGGTTAGGGTTCTGGTTAGGGTAAGGTTAACTGTTAAGGTTAGGTTAAGGGTAAGGTTTAGGGTTAGGGTTAGGGTTAAGGTAAGGGTAAGTGTTAGGGTTAGGGTTAAGATAAGTGTTAGCGTTAGGTTTGGTGTAAGGGTAAGGTTTAGGGTTAGGGTTAGGGTTAGGGTTAGGTTTATGGTTAGGGTTAGAGTTAGTGTTAGGGAAATGTTAAGGGTTAGGTTAGGTCTAGGGGTAGGGTTAGGGATTAGGTTTAGGTTAGGGTTAGGGTTAAAGTAAGGGTAATTTTTAGGGTTAGTGGTTAGAGTTAGGCTTATGGTTAGGGTTAGGTTAAGGTAAGGGTTAGGGTTAGAGTTCAGGTTAGGATTAGGTTTACGGTAAGGTTATGGTTAGATTTAGGGTAAGGGTAAGGTTTAGGGTTAGGGTTAGGGTTAGGTTTAGGGGTACGGGTAAGGTTTAGGTTTAGGGTTAGGTTAGGGTTAGGGTTAGGGTAAGGGTAAGGTTTAGGGTTTGGGTAAGTGTTAAGGTTAGGTTTATGGTTAGGGTTAGTGTAAGGGTAAGGGGTAGTGTTAGGGTTAGTTTTAGGGTTATGGTTAAGGTGAGGGTTAGAGTTAGGTTTAGGAGTTAGGGTTCAGGTTAGGGTTAGGGTTAGGGTTAGGGTAAGGGTTAGGGTTAGGGTTAGGGTTATGGTTAGTATAAGGGTTAGGGTTAGGGATACGGTTAGCGTAAGTGTAAGATTTAGGGTTATTGTCAGGGTTAGGGTTAGGTTTAGGGGTTAGGGTTAGGGTTACGGTTAGGGTAAGGATTAGGGTTAGGGTTAGGGTTATGGTAAGGCTAAGGGTTAGGGTTAGGGCAAGGGTAAGATTTAGATTTAGCGTTAGGGTTAAGGTTAGGTTTAGGTTTAGGGTTAGGTTTAAGATTAGGGTAAGGGTAACTGTTAGGGAGAGAGTTAGGGTTAGGTAGGGTTAGTGTTAGGGTAAGAGTAAGGGTAAGGGTAAGGGTTAGGGATAGGATGAGGTTTAGGGTTAGACTTAAGCTTAGAGTTAGGGTTAGGGTTAATGTTAGGGTTAGGGAAAGGGTGCGGGTTAGGGTTAGGGTTAGAGGTAGGGTTAAGGTTAGGGGTAGGATTAGGGTTAGGGTTAGGGTAAGGGTAAGGTTTATGGTTAGATTTAGTGGTTAGAGTTAGGGTTAGGGTTAGGGTTAAGGTAAGGGTAAGGGTTAGGGTTAGTGTTAGGATTAGGGCAAGGGTTAGGGTTAGGTTTAGGGTAAGGGTAAGTTTTAGGGTTAGGGTTAGGGTTAGGGTTAGGGTAAGGTTTAGGGTACGGGTAACGGTTAGGGTAATGGTAAGGGATAGGGTTAGGGTAAGGGTAAGGGTTAAGTTTTGTGTTACGGTTAAGGTTAGGGTTAGGGTTTGGTTTAGGGTTAGGTTTAGGGTTAGGGAAATATTAAGGGTTAGGGTTAGGTCTATGGTTAGGGTTAGGGGATAGGGTTAGGGTTAGGGTTAGGGTTAGGGTAAGGGTAAGTTTAAAGGTTAAGGGTTAGAGTTAGGATTAGTGTTAGGGTTAGGGTTAGGGTTAAGGTAAGGGTAAGGGTTAGGGTTCAGGTTAAGGTTATTGTTATGGTTAGAGTTAGGGTTAGATTTAGGGTAAGTGTAGGTTTTAGGGTTAGGGTTAGGGTTAAGGTAAGGGTAAGGGTGAGGGTTAGGATTAGGATTATGAGTAAGGTTAGGTTTATGGCTAGGGTTAGGGTAAGGTTAAGGGGTAGGGTTAGGGTTAGGGTTAGGTTTAGGGTTAGGATGAGGGTTAGGGTTAGGGTTATGGGTTACTGTTTTGGTTCTGGTTATGGTTAGGGTAATCGTTAGTGTTAGGGTTAGGTTAAGGTTTAGGGTTTGGGATAGGGTTAGGGTAAGGGTAAGTTTTAGGGTTAGGGTTAGGGTTAGGGGTTAGGGTTATGGTTAGGGTAAGGTTAGGGTTAGGGTTAGGGTTAGGGTTTGGGTTAGGGTTAGGGTAAGGGTTAGGGTTAGGGTTAGTGG
>JANJXV010002259.1:0-15000 GCA_024803745.1 Megascapheus bottae
GCTGCCACAACCAGGCGCCGGCCCCGAGAGAGAGGCCCCGCGGGATCCTCCCCCAGCTCGGAGGGGGGAGGCGCGGGCACGCAAGCGATCGGCCATCGCGCACGCGGCTTGGGGCAAGCCGCTAAGCGCTCTCCAAGAAGCGGGACGACGGGGGACGGCCAGAGCCGCGGGAGCCCATCGGGAGCGACCCCCGCCAGCCCAGCGGGAGCAGCACCGCCCCCCGAGCCAAGATAGCTAGAGAACACACCTCTCACTCTGAGGGGGTGCCGGACCCAGCCCGACGGAGCCCCCGCCAGGGGTCACCGCCAAAGGCGCCCATCCAGCGGCACGGGCAGGAGGGGGGGTCTGCGGTCCGAGCAACACCGGCTCCGGCGGTGCCGCTCGCGCGAGAGGGCAAAGGGGCGGTCGAGGGTGCACAGGCGCACGGCGGAGAACCCGGCCCCCGAGCGGCTCACCTCCACTGCAACTTCTCAGGTCCCCCAGCGAGGCCGCCAGGAGACACGGCAGGGAAGGAGCACAGCCGAAGGCCGGGAACAGCGGCTCACCAACAAAGGGAGGAGACCGCTCCGCCCACCGGCACCCCGAGACACGCACACCCGGCCTCTCGGGCCGACCGCCTCGACCCCCGAGAAGGCACCGCATCTCCAACAGCGACAGCCTCCCCCTGACTCGAGCGAGGATGGCCGGGACACGCCACGGGCAGCGAGCCACCAGACGGGGCACGGGAAACGGGAACGACACCACCGCCCAGCTTCGGGCACCTGGGGGTCGACCGGGAGCTTTCTCGGGAGTACCGCAAGAGAGCCGGGAGCTGCAGACGCTTTTGCACCGCAGCACGGGAGTCCACGGGGCACAGAGCCCACCCTCGCCGCGGAGAGGGCCGGCCCCGTGGCGCTACAAGTGGCCGGAAAGGGGAGGCGAGATCAGAGTTGCCCCCCTTGCCGGCACACAGGTCCCCGATCTCACGGCAAGAGCGGGGAGAGCGCGGCCGAGCCCGGATGCCGCACCCCTGCCTCCCGCACACCACCAACACGGTGGGACGGAGAGGCGAGGGGCCCACGAGCAGCACGAGAAGAGCGGTCCCATTCGCCATGAATGTCCGTCCCTCGCCTGGCGCAGCTTAGGCCCGGGCCCGAAGGAGATCGCATCACCACCACATCGATCACGAGAAGGGATGGGGAGACAACCACGCGGCACTCGGAGGCAGCGGGCCCGGGAGCGAAGCGTGACCCTGGGCTAGACGTAGCCAGGGGAGAGAGAGCGAAAGAAAAAAAAAAAAAATTGGCCACCTGGCAAGGTGCAGATAGGTACGACACCCCGAGCCCATGGCACCCCAAGCTTTCGGGAACGCCGGGGACCGCCGCGGCCAGCGAGAGTACCGGAAGGAAGGCAGCGACAAGAAAAAAAAAAAAGCCGGTGCTCGGGAAAGACCGGCACAACCAAAAAGAAAAAGGCCGAGAAAACTCAGCAAAGGCCGCCACACCAGGGAGGGCACCGCAGCAGGACGGGCTACTGCTGCGTGAACGGGGCGTGGACCGGAAAAAAAAAACAAACGGGGGCCGGCTCCCCCTCTTCCCGCCTTCTCGGGCACCCCACGGGTGGAGAGCACGCGCCGACAACCGCCTTCCAAAAGGCTGCCGGCGCAGGGAGAAAACACGGGCAAGTGAGCGGGCAAGTGAGCGGCACAGCGCAGACCACCCACCCCCCCCGGGCCGACCCGGGAAGGTCTTCCTCGAGCGGGGAGACAGGCGTCACTCAGGCAACCGGGCGGTCGAGTGACCCAAACGCCACCGCCATCCACCAACCACACGAGCCACCACAGGGCCAGGGCCTGCGCAGGGCGGCGGGAGCACGCGGGAGGAGGAGGCGGGGAAGGGGCACACGGGGCGGCAGCGGGGAAAAGCCCGGGCACACGGCACCCCGAGAGACGGCTGAGCACCCACTGACAGCCACCGAGAGAGGGCATGTCAGCACCATCCTGCAGGTACAAATCGCACACGTCACGACACGAAAAGTAGGTCCTCCAGCAGGGGGGATAACTCGCTCACGTCACGGGCCTCTCGGAACCCAATCTCGGTACCGCTGTCCCCAACACCTCCCCAACGGGGAGAAACACGGAACTCGCGGTACAACTGGTCGACCACGCAAAAAAAAAAAAAAAAAAAAAAAAGTACACGAGAAGCGAGAGCGGGCTGGGAGGTGGCGGAGATCAGAGCAAGCCTTCCCCGGTATCTCGGGCACTCAGACGTGCGCACCCGCCCGGACGCGCATGGGCTCACGGCCCGGTCGGTAGGGGGCGTCCTACCGGGCAGGCAGGCGCGCGGCCCCGGCCCCGGCCCCGGCCCCGGCCCCGGCCCCGGCCCCGGCCCCGGCCCCGGCCCCGGCCCCGGAGTCGGCTGGGCAGCCGGGGGCACCCACGCACACACACACACCGGGAGCGGGTCCGGGTCCCTGACTCCGGAGGTCTTCCTTCCTCCCGGCAGGGGCCCAGAGGCCAGGGCGAACCGGGCGAGTCCACGCCGGCGTCCCACACACCTCAGTACCTGGGTCCCGCCGGGTTCCGAGGTTCTCGTCGGCCGCACACGCGGGCACCTCGGGCCCGACGACCCTCCTAGGCGGGGGACCGCGCGTCCGGGCCCCCGCCACCCACCGGCGATCACTCGGGGACCGCGACTCCGGAGACGTCGGTCGTCCCCACCGCCACCGCCTCGGACCAAAGCCCGGGTGATACGCGGAGTCAGAGGGCCAGGGGGCCGCCGGGAGCCGCCCGAGCCTGCTGTAGGGGAGAGGACCCGAAGACCTCGGGCCAGGCTTCCCTCCGGCCCCCCCGGACCCAGGCGGGGCGGCCCAGCGTACCTGCCTGCGAGTCATACCGCGGGGGGGGGGGGGACTGGCCGGTCGGCCGGCCTACCGACCGACCGAGCGACAGACCGGTGCGGGGGCCCGACAGACCGGGGAGGCCGTGACCCAGAGCCGATCGGTCGGCTCGCCGCCACCGCCGCCGGCCTTCCCCAGCGCCGCCCGTGCCGCCACGCACGCCTCCTCTCTGGGCCGGCTCGCCTCCCCTAGGCGGGGTAGGCGGGGGAGAGAGCGAGGAGGGGGCCTCGGGGCCCCCGACGGAACTACTGGTCGACCGGACAAAGCTGCCTCCCGGACGCCGGGAGGAGACGCGACGCGCAACCCGGCCCCTCACTCTCCTGCAGGTGCAATCTGCGACGGACCGGCCGCTCCGGCTCCACAGCGACGCCGCGGGGACGGCCGCGTCCGGCAGCCGGGAGAGGCCGGCCCTCTGCCGGGACGCACTACGCCAGACGCCCTCCTTCGCTCGGCTGAGGACGAAGGACCTGTCATATAAAAGCGGACGCCAGGGGGCGCGCGACAACCGCCTTCCCCTGAACCGACACCAGCGAGTCGCTCTGCCCGGGATCGGCGCTCGCCGGCCGGCTCGGAGCTCCACGGACGGCCGGCCCGGAGACAAACCACCGCGCTCCCCGCCCCCGCGCCCCGAGAGGCACCGCAGAGGTCGGGACGAGCGGCCGGGCCCCCTCGGCAACCTCCGGAACGCCGCCGCCGCCGCCACCGGAGCCCCCGGAGACCCTGGACTGAGGCGGCGGCGGCGGCGGCGAAAGTGAAACCAACCGTGGCGGCCGCGGCGGCGGCGGCGGGCGGGCGGGACTCGCCGCCCCAAAGCGGCCCGCCGCGCCCGAGAACGCGGACGCGACTCGGGGAAGGAGATGGATGGGGTCCCGGAGCGGGGACGCTGAAGCCGACCGGCCGGCTCCCAGGTGCGCGACCGCCGCCACCGGTGGCGGCCCCCACCCACCCCGGGTGTCATCACCCGACACCACCCCCGAGTTTCTCTGCCCGGGATGGATCGGCGATCGGCACTCGCCGGCCGGCTCGGGGCTCCGCGGACAGCAGGCGCGGAGAGAAACGGCCGGCCGCGCTCCCTCCCCGCCCCCGCGCCCCGAGAGGCACCGCAGAGGTCGGTCGGGGCCAAAGCGGCGGCGGCCGGGGACGGCCGGGGCCCCTCTGCAACCCCCCCCCCCCCGAGCAACGCCACTGGAGCCCCCGGAGACCTACACTGAGATCCCGCCGCCCGTGAAGCCGACAGTGAAACCGTGGCGGGCCGGCGGGCGGGCGGGCCGGCCGGCCTCGCCGTCACGCAGCAGCGGCCCGGGGACGGGTGAAGCTGGCCGGCCAGCCCCGAAACAGAAGACGGACGGGCACCTCCACCACCCGTGCCCGCCCCCCCTCCAACATCGCCGCTTCCACCCTTTGCCCCGTTCACGCCGGCCTGCCCGCCTGCCCCACCCACCCCACCCCACCCCACCCGAAAACTCCTACAATCGCTCACGCCAAGAGGAGAACCCGGGTAGGGAGGGAGCAGAACAGAGAGACCGGGTCCGAGAGCCCGTCTTCCCAGAGAAAACAGGGGTCTTCGTGGATGATGAAGGAGCAAACGGTGCATGAGCCTCGGGGGAAGGAAGGGGTGGGGGGGTTGGGAGGGGTGGAGAGCGGCCTGGGGAAAAACCCACCCAGTACTAAAAGTACTGCCTTTGCTGTGACTGGCATGGTTGGTGACTGATGGAGTGAGTGAGTGAGTGAGTGAGTGGACCCACTCTTCTCTCCCTATTGGGTGTTCACCGTGGTTTCCCTGACCTGTGCTGCGAGTGAGTTGGTGGGTGGGTGGGTGATGCACCTGCTCTCTTTTGGTCAGAAGGTGGAACTCCTCTGAACACTGAAGGCACTGCAGATACACGAGACCTGGGATCCAAACAAATTCCATGACATGGACACCTGGCATGCATGGCATGGTGGTGTGGTGTCTTTGAGATTTAGACTTTTCCCTTTCTTTCTTTCTTTCTTTCTTTCTTTCTTTCGTTCGTTCGTTCGTTCGTTCTTTCTTTCTTTCTTTCTTTCTTTCTTTCTTTCTCTCAGAGGGAGCAAGGGAAGGGGCACGAATTTTAAAGGAAGTAGGATAGTGTTTGCCATGCACTGTGTGGAAAACGAACGATGCAACGTGTGGGCAGGGATGGGGAAGCAAGCGAAAGAAGGGGTAAGGTTGTTCCGAAAAAAAAAAAAAAAAAAAAAAAACCTAATAATGATAGCAATAAGGACTGGGAATGTGGCTTAGCGGTACAGTGCTGGCTTGGAGCAAAAAGCAGCTCAGGGACGCTATCCCAGGCCCAAGACTAGAGGAAAAAAAAAAATTCCTCCTTGGAAATGAAGGAACCATGTACCTATTTACCATCTCATCTGCCCAGGCCCTTTCTGTGACCGCCTGACAGTTCACAAGCAGTCTCTCATTCTCCCTCCCACTAGCTACCCCTCCTCTGTCTCTGTGTCTCTCTGTGTAAATTTCATCTGTCTATCTACTGTGTGTCTGTGTGTCCGTCTGTCTCTGTCTCTGCCTCCCTCCCCCCCCCCTCTCCAGTCCTCTCTCTCCCTCTTCCACCCTGAGTAGGTGCAGTGACACACATGAGACACTGGACCCCCAGCTCCAAGAGAGTTTCATTTTCAACAACCCAGCAGAATTGACAGCCGGTGGGTCACTCGTCACTCCGTATTCTCCAGATGAGCCTCTTCACCAGAACTTCCTCAACACGGCGGAATCACTGTCCGCCATGACAGGCAGTGTCCGCTAGGTGGCGCCCCAGGACAAGGGGAAACAGCCGACCCAACATCGATCAAGCCCCCGCCCCCCCCTTCCGGGCACCCGAGAACAAACCTCCTCACCCACCCAGGGTGGGGAAGAGGTCTTTGTGCAAGCACTCTAGCAGTGGGCCACACTCCTGGCCTCCGTACTACACAGAAATGGATGTATTGTATTTATCTTCCTATTTATTTCGCCAGTCTGGGGCTTGAACTCAGGGCCGGCCTGCCTGCCTGCCTGCCTGCCTGCCTGCCTGCCTGCCTGCCTGCCTGCCTGCCTGCCTGGGCGCTGTCCTTAGACACTTGTGGCTCAACACCACACTCCCAGCCCATACTAACAATATTTATATTTATTTTATGTATTTATTTATTCATTTATTTATTTTAAAGACAATTGACGGTACACATTTTATTTACAGTGTTGTACGCTGTCTTAATACAGGGACCGCTTCTCTACTTGAGCCATTTTTAACCAAAGCAAAATAACCTAAGTAATACAAAGGGTTAAAATACAGCATCGAGGTACAAAAACAGACATACTCATTCTAGTTAGGAATGTAATCAGGATGTTACATTTTTTTAGAAGCCACAATTATGTTTAGGAAATCACATAAACATAGATCACTGATTTGAATAAAATGCATACACTTGAAGCAAAGCTTTGTAGTGACCAAACACAAAAAAAGTTACCAAAGAATGCACAAAATTAATGTTTATTCCACCTTTGTGTCCTATTCCTGGGTCCTTCGCCAATGTGACATGAGGAAAAAACAAACGCAAAACAGATGAAACACTGAAATCAGAATCAGTAATGTGATCAAGTAGGGAAACAGATACATTAAAATCTAGCGGCCGTCAGCAAGAGTACAGCAAAGATCATGCTGTAAAAAGAAACAAAGAAAACTGCTGAAAACTGTAGGCATCCTATTCTTTCAAACCAGCAAAATACGCTCCTGCATAACAATGACACATACACAGAATTTTTTTCCCATAAAGGTATAGAAATGCAAGTTCTTTTTTAATAGTGTGGATGGGCAAATGTGTGTGTCATGGTCATTTTACTAGGCTTTTACAGAGTGAGCCAGGAACACATGTATAGATCCTGGGGATGACGTGTACTGTCATTCTTTGATTGGTATAGTGGACACTCTAGCAAAAGTTAAAAAAAAAAAAATGAATACAGAAGTACAAGACAAAGGCGAATGAGACTTCCCTTATTTTTTTTTTTTTTTTTTTTTTTTTTGCCAGTCCTGGGCTTGAGCTCAGGGTCTGAGCACAGTCCTTGGACTTTCTCAAGGCTAGAGCTCTACCCCTTGAGCCTCAGCACCACTTCTGGCTTTTTTTCTATGTATGTGGTACCAAGGAATGGAATCCGGGTCTTCTTGCAGGCTAGGCAAGCACTTTAACCACTAGGCCAAACTCCCGGCCCCAGAGACTTCTCTTAGATCTTAGTCACATTTAGATGGAATCAAATTTAAATGCAGTCCACTCTGCTTCGATGAGGCTTTGGTTCAGCTCCCAGTCTCCATTGCCTGATGCAGTCTCCTATGAGAACGCTCCGAAGGTGTCTTCTTAAACCACAAACCTATTTTTAGTGGTGGAGCCGCTCTTAGTAGCTGTTGTTTTTTTTTTTAAATTCCCCCCCCCCCCCCCCCCGTCCTGGGGCTTGAAGTTTAGGCCCGAGGAGCATCCTCCATGGGCTCTTTCCTCAAGGCTAGCAGTCTGCCACTTGAGCCATAGCACCACTTCCATCTCGTCTATGTACTTGGCACTGAGGAATCAAACCTGGGTCTCCGTGCATGCTAGACAAGCACTCACTCTACCGCTCTAGGCCAAACTCCCAGCCCCCTGACCAATTTTTAAAAGTTAAAAAAAAAAATGCAATGCTAACGATGATGACACCTTGGCAGAAAACGCTGGAAGTGGTTCTGTGGCTCGATTGGCAGAATACTAGTCGAAGAAAGGTCCAAGGACCGAGCGCCCAGGCCCTAACTTCAGGTCTGAGGACCTGGGGTGGCGGGGAGGGAGGGGGATCTCGGCCCTGGGAATGAACTGGCAAAATACGAACTGAGTACTAACTCGCTAAACTACATCGATAGCATCTGCCCAAAAAGCCAGATGGAAGTGGATTTGTGGCTCCAATAGTAGAACTTCAGTCTCAGGTGAAAAAGCTCAAGGACAGCAATCCAGGCCCCAGGCAGGCCCAATCATCCATCATCCTCAATGATCATCATCATCATCTGTGATCCTGAAATCTCTCGCCTGGGAAATGGAAGCAGGCCCTGGCCCTGGCCCTGGCCCTGGCCCTGGGCCTGGCCTGAGCTTGGGAAAATGAAGAGGAGACCAGACTCCTGACTTCCTCCCCTCTCTCCTCTCTCCCCAGGGAGGTCAGCCAAGTGGGGGGTCAGCCGCACGGGGCATTTCGTACTCACACACCCGGCCTCACCGAAGGGTACAGGGCAGAGCCCAGTCCTGCCAAGACATGCCCACGCCCTCCCCCAATTCTGTCTGTGGACTGGGGCGGCACTCACTCCGCCACAGGCAGGGGGCGGGTGGTAGCAGTCTGACCAGTCCAGCTAGTAGGAGACAAGCCAGCCAGCCCATCGCTGGCCCAGGAAAGCAGGGAAGTGGCCGGCAGCAGAAAAAAAAATACTCCCAAAGCTGCCTTTTCCTGCCCAAGGATCAGGCCAAGCACACGAGAGGCTGTGTTTGTCAAGACAGAGTGAAGTGTGAGCCATTTCCCCGCGCGGTGTGCGGTGTGTGTCTGCAGGGGGGGGGGGGGGGGTGGGGTGAAGGCAAGCCACTCAGCTAGTCAGCTCCTCCCCAGAAAAGCTCGGACTGCGGACTGTGCTTTGTCTTGTAAATGTTGTCATGGCAACGGCCTGACATTCCTGTTAGGCTTCACCCTGCGGGTGGGGGTGGGGCCTGGGGAAGAGAAACCACCAAAGGGAAATAAAAAAAAAAATCAAATACTACAGAGAACCACACAAACAACAAGACAAACAGCTAGCGGGCCCGGAATTCCACGACCGCTACCTTCAGGAAAATCGTTTCAAGGAAGTAGGATCGATGAGACCGGGAGTTTGGCCTAGTGGGAGAGGGCTTGCTTAGCAAACGGGAAGACCCGGCTTCCATTCCTCAGTGAAGTCAGAAACGAATGCTGCAGCTGTTGCTGCTGTGGTTGACGACGTGGTAGAGCTCTGGCCGGGAGAAAGCCCAGGCCCTGAGTTTCAGTTCGGGAGGCACGGGAAAGTACCGCTAGGCATTCACAGACAAGACAGCCCGGGTGCACACCTTCCAAATGCAGGGCTCCAGTGAAGGCAATCCCACCAGGAAGGAGGCAGTCTCAGAGGCCTGGTTGGAGGGTAGGCCTCAGCCTAAAAATGACCTCGATACTGTGTTTTTCATGTTTCCCCTTCGGGGCCCTCTGTCTGTCTGTCTGTCTGTCTGTCTGTCTGTCTGTCTGTCTGTCTGTCTCTGTCTCTGTCTCTGTCTCTGTCTCTCTGTCTCTGCCTCTCTGTCTGTCTGTCTGTCTGTCTGTCTCTGTCTCTCTGTCTCTGTCTCTGTCTGTCTCTCTCTCTCTCTCTCTCTCTCTCTCTCTCTCTCTCTCTCCCCCTCCCTCCCTCCCTCCTTCTCTCTCCCTCCCTCCATCCCCCTCTTCTTTTTCTGTACTTTGAACCGGAGAGTTATTGAGCACCTAAAATTCTGTATTTTACTTAGATCTGGTGACTTGGTGGAGACAGAAGAAAACCAGTTTTCTTAGGAAACATGGATAAGGGGAGGGAGGAAAAGGAGGTAGGGTTTCTCTCCTTTCTCTGTCTTTTTTTTTTTTTTTTTTTTGGCCAGTCCTGGGGCTTGTACTCAGGGCCTGAGCACTGTCTTTGGGCTTCTTTCTCAAGGCTAGAGCTCTACCACTTGAGCCAGAGCACCACACACTTCTGGGTTTTTTTTATTGTGATTATTTTGCCCCCTATGGATGTGGTTGGTACCAAGGAATGGAACCCTCCGGGCCTTTGCGCATGCTAAGCCAGCACTCTTCCATTAGGCCAAACTCCTGTCCCCTCATTTCTGTATTTGTTTGCTGGTTTTGGCCAGTCCTGGGGCTTAAACTCGGGGCCTAGGCACTATCCCAGAGCCTCACTGCCCCTTGTGGCTTTTCCTGCCTATGTGTGAGTGACTGAGCAATGGAAGTCCGTGAAGAACTGACCCGCACTCAGTTTTCCCTGGAGCTTACAGATGCCAGGGAAACCTTGCAGCAGCAGCAGCAGCAGCAGCAGCAGCAGCAGCAGCAGCAGCAGCAGCAGCAGCAGCAGCAGCAGCAGCAGCAGACTGTCTGACTCCAGCATAGCCAATGTACCCGAGCTTGCCCACCTGTAAACATGCCACCACCACGGGGGGCCCAGACTTTGGAAAGCCCACCCCACCACCCCGCCCGACCTTCCCTTGTGGACGTTTTCTCGGTTTTCTTTTGGGTTTGGGGTGGGGGGGGGTTTCTTCAACTCTTTCATTCACCCCCGCCTGCCTCCTTGCTCAGACCTCCCTCACCAACCCCACTCCTGAACCCCCTTCCACACGGTCTCCAAGCCTGCGGGAAGGCTGTGTCCCCCCCCCCCCCGCAGGCTGCTGCTGCGCTATCTATCCCAGTAAACAGTGGAAGATCATCCGGCCTGTTTCCTTCTTTCTCCCCCAGTTTTTCCTAACACTGACTTGAGTGTTTCAGGTAGGCTAGGCAGGCACTGTCCCATGAAACCGCATTCCCGGCCCCACCATGATTGTTTTCGGTGCGCGTGCAAGTCACAAGACCATCCCCACCCACCAAACCCCCCCCCCCAAAAAAAAAAAATTAAGTCGAGACGCATCTCCTGTGAGTAGAGAAGAAAGACCAACTTGCCGGGCACGGTGGCCACTCAGGAGGCTGAGGTCTGTCTGAGGACCAAGGTTCAGAGCCAGCCTGGGTACCACAGGACGACCCGACCCGAGAGACACTTATCTCCCCCAAATACACTCTAGGAAACGGGAAGTGGGGCTTGGCTCCAGGGTAGGGTGCCAGCCTTCACGTGAAGAGCGCCCACCCGGGGCCTAGTTCGAGCCCCAGGACCCACCCCCCAAAAAAGGAAGAAAAAAAGACAAAGAGGAAGGGGAGGAAGCCATTTGGGGGAAGGAACAATGAAGGAAATGCCCCCCAAACATCCAGAACTCAGTCACTGACTGGGTCACCTGAACGTGACTAGTCGATCTATCCGTCCATCTGTCCAGCCTGATACTTGTGGATGGATGCCTGCCTGCCTGCCTGCCTGCCTGCCTGCCTGCCTGCCTGCCTGCCTGCCTGCCCGATTCGTTGCTCTACCCACCCCCCCCCACCCCCACCAACACTTGTTCACTCCTGCTTTTGTTTCTGTCTCCCTGCCAGCCTGGAAACCACGGGCAGCAGCTTCCACTGCAGAGTCCAGGAAGGAACACACACACACACACACACTGCACTGAAGCACCTACATGGCGGGGGGGCTCCCAGAAATGCAAAGAATCCATTTAGTGGCCTCTCAGCTCATTTGCAGCACCGATACTGTGTCAACATGTCACTTCATCACTGTTTCTGAAGATGGAAATTCCTCTGACCCCAGCTGTACCCCCTCACCACCCACCCAAGAGGGGCAGTAAGGGCAGTAGGTTTTGATCACCGTGTGTGTGTGTGTACGAAGGTTAAGAGCGTAAGATCTTCTGGGAGCATGGTAGTTATGAAAACAAAGTAGCAGGGGTGGGCTAGAATAGAACGGTGGCTCTTTAAAACACACGCACAAGCAAACAATAGGCTAAGAAGGAAGACCCAAAAAAGGCCCAAGGACCGCAGGGGGTGGTGCCAGTCCCTGGCAGTGGCTCACCCAGTTGCTGGGGAGTCTGACATCTGTGGGTAGAGATTCAAGTCCAGCTCAAGCTCCAAACTCTCTCTCTCTCTCTCTCTCTCTCTCTCTCTCTCTCTCTCTCTCTCTTTCTTTTTTCTCTCTCCTCCCTCCCTCCCTCCCTCCCTCCCTCCCTCCCTCCCTCCCTCCCTCCCTCCCTTCCTTCCAAGTTATGGCCCCTGAACTCAAGGCCTGCGCACTCTGGCCTTGATCTCTCTGGAGGCTACGGAGTGCCTGCACCACTTCTGGCTTTTCTGTGTACGCAGTCCAGAGAACCTAGGGCTTCATGCGTGCATGCTACGCAAGTATTCTATCACTGGGTCACACTCCTGGCCCCCTTTTGAGATTCTTCATCGTGATTCCTCACTAAAAATGCCACAAGTGGACCCGGGCCCCTTCCCGCCCCGCCCCTCCCTGGGCCATTCCAGGTGACCAAGGCCAGCAGCGCGTGTCCGCCATCTAGTGTCAACTTTCGGAAACTACCAGGGCTGTGAATTCCCATGGCGGGTCTGTCCTTCGATTCGGTCCAGTAGGACCTGGGGTGGGTGCAGGCCACAGAGAGTAGGTGAGATGGACATTGAAAATCAGTATGTGCAGGGACACACACCAACCAGCCAGCGCCCAAATTCCGGCGACCTATGCTCTTCTCTTCCACTCAGTCGGGTCGGGTCAGGCCGGGCTGGGCCGGGCCTAACCAAGACTAGCTCTTCACAGAAACCAGGGAGGGAGGGGTTGTTGTTGTTGTTGTTGTTGGTGGTGGTGGTGGTGGTGGTGGTGGTGGTGGTGGTGTGCAGGAGGAGAGAGAGAGAGAGAGAGAGAGAGAGAGAGAGAGAGAGAGAGAGAGAGAGACAGACAGACAGACAGACAGACAGACAGACAGACAGACAGACACAGAGAGCACAGGAGAGCCCTTCTCGAGTGTTCTGTCAAAGCATACATCTGCATGGAAGGGGTTTCGGGTGTGTGTGTGTGTGTGTGTGTGTGTGTGTGTGTGTGTGTGTGAAGTTATGTATCCTATTCCTGAGGAATGTCACTGTCACCCCTCTACACATGACACCCCGACAATGAAGAAAGCAGAAGCAGCAGCAGCACAAGCAGAGGAAGAAATAAATAGAATTCATTCTTCCGGTGTGTTGGGTGTGGCTGGGCTTGGACTGCTGTGTCACTCAGTCCTTCTCCACGACTAGCAAGGCCGGTGTCTCCCTGGTCAGTCACATCCTCAAGTCCCCTCCCTGGTGCTTGGACACTCCCAGAAACCGGCGAGCGAGTTCAGGGGCCAACCCAACCTATCCCACCACACCCCCACCCCATCGTTCATCTGTCCATCCGCCCCCCTGCCCACCCGCCCCACACCCCGACCCCGAAGAACCTTCTCTCTCCATGCCGCCCCCCGCCCCCGCATCAGACGTCAGAAATGCAACCCCCTTTCATCTTGGGAGTGGAATACAAACACAAGCCAAAGACAGTGCGATTCAAGCAAATGGGTCCTTTTATTTTATTTCCAGGAGAGGGCTGTGAGGTTATGGTGGGGGCAGGGGGGCGGGAGCTGGGGAGGAGGAAGAGGCAGGGGCAGGGGCAGGGGCAGGGGCAGTAGCAGGAGCAGGAGCAGGAGCAGGAGCAGGAGCAGGGGTGCTCAGGGGTCAGGACAGGAGGAGGCTTGCTTCTTCCCCCAAATCTCGCCTTGCATCCCTGGCTCAGCAAAACCTCCACACACACACCAAAGGTGCACTGGATCGGATTCCTAGCTGGCTGCCTTCTGCTAAGTGCTGAGTTGGTTCAGGCATCGCTCCCTGGTCCGGTGGTCTATCCAGCGGTCCCTGGTGGGGTGTGGAAGATAAAGAGATGTTACAAGGAGGAGCAGTCTTTCCTTCCTCATCATGGTTTTGTTTGTAGCTTCATACCCCCCCCACCCCCACACGCCCCCATCCACTTTCTATACACTTCCCAGGAAGGCACAAACCTCTGCTAGACATCTGGTTGACCTTCGGAACAAAACAGAGCCATCTGGTCGACCTCCAGGACGGAACACAGACATCTGGTCGACCTCGGCGTGCTTAGGCAGGGACAACTGGTCGACCTGGACCTTTCGTGGAGGGAAGGAGTACGACTCCCCCCGGAGTCCCCCGGACTCGACTCCCCCGGACTCCCCCGGACTCCCCCGGACTCCCCCGGACTCCCTCCGAGTCCGAGTCCGAGTCCGAGTCCGAGTCCGAGTCCGAGTCCGAGTCCGAGTCCGAGTCCGAGTCCGAGTCCGGGTCCGGGTCCGGGTCCGGGTCCGGGTCCGGGTCCGGGTCCGGGTCCGGGTCCGGGTCCGGGTCCGGGTCCGGGTCCGGGTCCGAGTCCGAGTCCGAGTCCGAGTCCGAGGGTTGTCGCTAGGTCCTCGGCGGGTCCCTGAGTCCTTGGTCCCCCGTGTCCACGGACCCCGGTCCCCGGTCCTTGGCCGGTCCCCGAATTCTTGCGTCCCGGGTCCCTGGGATCCTCTCCTCCGTCCATGCCGCGGGTTGTCGCTAGGACCCCGGTGGGTGGGTCCCCGGGATCCTCGACGTCCGAGTCCGAGTGCCTATCCGAGTCGCGGGTTGTCGGCAGGTCCTCAGCGGGTCACCCCGTCCACGGGTCCACGGCATGTCCCGGCGGCTCCACGGACCCCGGTCCTCGGTCCTCGGTCCTCGGTCCTCTGCGAGTCCCCTGCGGGTCCCCGAATTCTCGTGTCCCGGGTCCCTGGAATCCTCTCCTCCGTCCGAGTCCGAGTACGAGTCCGAGTCCGAGTCGCGAGTCGCGGGTCGCGGGTCACGGGTCGCGGGTCGTCGTAGGTCCCCGGCGGGTTCCCGGGTCCTTGGGATCCTCTCCTCCGTCCGAGTCCGAGTCGCGGTTCGCGGGTTGTCGCTAGGTCCCCGGCGGGTCCCCGGTCCCCGGTCCCCGGTCCCCGGTCCCCGTTCTCCGGTCCTCGGCCGGTCCTCGGCGGGTCCTCGGATTCCCGCGTCCCGGTGCCCTGGCGCATCCCCGGGATCCTCTCCTCCGTCCGAGTCGCGGGTCGCGGGTCGCGGGTTGTCGGTAGGTCCCAGGCGGATTCCCGGGTCCCCGGTCCACGGTCCTCGGCGGGTCCTCGGATTCCCGCGTCCCGGTGCCCTGGCGCATCCCCGGGATCCTCTCCATCCGAGTCCGAGTCCGAGTCCGAGTCCGAGTCCGAGTGCCTATCCGAGTCGCGGGTTGTCGGCAGGTGCTCAGCGGGTCACCCCGTCCACGGGTCCACGGCATGTCCCGGCGGCTCCACGGACCCCGGTCCCCGGTCCCCGGTCCCCGGTCCCCGGTCCCGGTCCTCGGTCCTCGGTCCTCGGTCCTCGGTCCTCGGTCCTCGGTCCTCGGTGGATCCCCGAATTCTTGCGTCCCGGGTCCCTGGGATCCTCTCCTCCGTCCGTGTCGCGGGTTGTCGCTAGGTCCCCGGTGGGTG
>JANJXV010002259.1:27500-38183 GCA_024803745.1 Megascapheus bottae
CCTGGCTCGCACGCAACGCCGTCGTGGCCGGCGGCCGTCGCCCGACGCGGACGCCGGGGCGGAGGGCGGCCGAGAGCCAACCCGCCCGAGGGCGGCGGTGCGGGAGCGGGAGGAGGGGGGACGGGACCCGACCCCTCCTCCGAGTGCCCGGGCAGCCGCACGGCCACACCACATCGCCCTCGCGCGACGAGCCCGCACGCGGCTCAGACCAGCGCGCCGCTGCTTGCCTGAGGCGGGGGGGTGGGGACAGGTCGGGAAATCGCCCACACCGCTGCCACAACCAGGCGCCGGCCCCGAGAGAGAGGCCCCGCGGGATCCTCCCCCAGCTCGGAGGGGGGAGGCGCGGGCACGCAAGCGATCGGCCATCGCGCACGCGGCTTGGGGCAAGCCGCTAAGCGCTCTCCAAGAAGCGGGACGACGGGGGACGGCCAGAGCCGCGGGAGCCCATCGGGAGCGACCCCCGCCAGCCCAGCGGGAGCAGCACCGCCCCCCGAGCCAAGATAGCTAGAGAACACACCTCTCACTCTGAGGGGGTGCCGGACCCAGCCCGACGGAGCCCCCGCCAGGGGTCACCGCCAAAGGCGCCCATCCAGCGGCACGGGCAGGAGGGGGGGTCTGCGGTCCGAGCAACACCGGCTCCGGCGGTGCCGCTCGCGCGAGAGGGCAAAGGGGCGGTCGAGGGTGCACAGGCGCACGGCGGAGAACCCGGCCCCCGAGCGGCTCACCTCCACTGCAACTTCTCAGGTCCCCCAGCGAGGCCGCCAGGAGACACGGCAGGGAAGGAGCACAGCCGAAGGCCGGGAACAGCGGCTCACCAACAAAGGGAGGAGACCGCTCCGCCCACCGGCACCCCGAGACACGCACACCCGGCCTCTCGGGCCGACCGCCTCGACCCCCGAGAAGGCACCGCATCTCCAACAGCGACAGCCTCCCCCTGACTCGAGCGAGGATGGCCGGGACACGCCACGGGCAGCGAGCCACCAGACGGGGCACGGGAAACGGGAACGACACCACCGCCCAGCTTCGGGCACCTGGGGGTCGACCGGGAGCTTTCTCGGGAGTACCGCAAGAGAGCCGGGAGCTGCAGACGCTTTTGCACCGCAGCACGGGAGTCCACGGGGCACAGAGCCCACCCTCGCCGCGGAGAGGGCCGGCCCCGTGGCGCTACAAGTGGCCGGAAAGGGGAGGCGAGATCAGAGTTGCCCCCCTTGCCGGCACACAGGTCCCCGATCTCACGGCAAGAGCGGGGAGAGCGCGGCCGAGCCCGGATGCCGCACCCCTGCCTCCCGCACACCACCAACACGGTGGGACGGAGAGGCGAGGGGCCCACGAGCAGCACGAGAAGAGCGGTCCCATTCGCCATGAATGTCCGTCCCTCGCCTGGCGCAGCTTAGGCCCGGGCCCGAAGGAGATCGCATCACCACCACATCGATCACGAGAAGGGATGGGGAGACAACCACGCGGCACTCGGAGGCAGCGGGCCCGGGAGCGAAGCGTGACCCTGGGCTAGACGTAGCCAGGGGAGAGAGAGCGAAAGAAAAAAAAAAAAAATTGGCCACCTGGCAAGGTGCAGATAGGTACGACACCCCGAGCCCATGGCACCCCAAGCTTTCGGGAACGCCGGGGACCGCCGCGGCCAGCGAGAGTACCGGAAGGAAGGCAGCGACAAGAAAAAAAAAAAAGCCGGTGCTCGGGAAAGACCGGCACAACCAAAAAGAAAAAGGCCGAGAAAACTCAGCAAAGGCCGCCACACCAGGGAGGGCACCGCAGCAGGACGGGCTACTGCTGCGTGAACGGGGCGTGGACCGGAAAAAAAAAACAAACGGGGGCCGGCTCCCCCTCTTCCCGCCTTCTCGGGCACCCCACGGGTGGAGAGCACGCGCCGACAACCGCCTTCCAAAAGGCTGCCGGCGCAGGGAGAAAACACGGGCAAGTGAGCGGGCAAGTGAGCGGCACAGCGCAGACCACCCACCCCCCCCGGGCCGACCCGGGAAGGTCTTCCTCGAGCGGGGAGACAGGCGTCACTCAGGCAACCGGGCGGTCGAGTGACCCAAACGCCACCGCCATCCACCAACCACACGAGCCACCACAGGGCCAGGGCCTGCGCAGGGCGGCGGGAGCACGCGGGAGGAGGAGGCGGGGAAGGGGCACACGGGGCGGCAGCGGGGAAAAGCCCGGGCACACGGCACCCCGAGAGACGGCTGAGCACCCACTGACAGCCACCGAGAGAGGGCATGTCAGCACCATCCTGCAGGTACAAATCGCACACGTCACGACACGAAAAGTAGGTCCTCCAGCAGGGGGGATAACTCGCTCACGTCACGGGCCTCTCGGAACCCAATCTCGGTACCGCTGTCCCCAACACCTCCCCAACGGGGAGAAACACGGAACTCGCGGTACAACTGGTCGACCACGCAAAAAAAAAAAAAAAAAAAAAAAAGTACACGAGAAGCGAGAGCGGGCTGGGAGGTGGCGGAGATCAGAGCAAGCCTTCCCCGGTATCTCGGGCACTCAGACGTGCGCACCCGCCCGGACGCGCATGGGCTCACGGCCCGGTCGGTAGGGGGCGTCCTACCGGGCAGGCAGGCGCGCGGCCCCGGCCCCGGCCCCGGCCCCGGCCCCGGCCCCGGCCCCGGCCCCGGCCCCGGCCCCGGCCCCGGAGTCGGCTGGGCAGCCGGGGGCACCCACGCACACACACACACCGGGAGCGGGTCCGGGTCCCTGACTCCGGAGGTCTTCCTTCCTCCCGGCAGGGGCCCAGAGGCCAGGGCGAACCGGGCGAGTCCACGCCGGCGTCCCACACACCTCAGTACCTGGGTCCCGCCGGGTTCCGAGGTTCTCGTCGGCCGCACACGCGGGCACCTCGGGCCCGACGACCCTCCTAGGCGGGGGACCGCGCGTCCGGGCCCCCGCCACCCACCGGCGATCACTCGGGGACCGCGACTCCGGAGACGTCGGTCGTCCCCACCGCCACCGCCTCGGACCAAAGCCCGGGTGATACGCGGAGTCAGAGGGCCAGGGGGCCGCCGGGAGCCGCCCGAGCCTGCTGTAGGGGAGAGGACCCGAAGACCTCGGGCCAGGCTTCCCTCCGGCCCCCCCGGACCCAGGCGGGGCGGCCCAGCGTACCTGCCTGCGAGTCATACCGCGGGGGGGGGGGGGACTGGCCGGTCGGCCGGCCTACCGACCGACCGAGCGACAGACCGGTGCGGGGGCCCGACAGACCGGGGAGGCCGTGACCCAGAGCCGATCGGTCGGCTCGCCGCCACCGCCGCCGGCCTTCCCCAGCGCCGCCCGTGCCGCCACGCACGCCTCCTCTCTGGGCCGGCTCGCCTCCCCTAGGCGGGGTAGGCGGGGGAGAGAGCGAGGAGGGGGCCTCGGGGCCCCCGACGGAACTACTGGTCGACCGGACAAAGCTGCCTCCCGGACGCCGGGAGGAGACGCGACGCGCAACCCGGCCCCTCACTCTCCTGCAGGTGCAATCTGCGACGGACCGGCCGCTCCGGCTCCACAGCGACGCCGCGGGGACGGCCGCGTCCGGCAGCCGGGAGAGGCCGGCCCTCTGCCGGGACGCACTACGCCAGACGCCCTCCTTCGCTCGGCTGAGGACGAAGGACCTGTCATATAAAAGCGGACGCCAGGGGGCGCGCGACAACCGCCTTCCCCTGAACCGACACCAGCGAGTCGCTCTGCCCGGGATCGGCGCTCGCCGGCCGGCTCGGAGCTCCACGGACGGCCGGCCCGGAGACAAACCACCGCGCTCCCCGCCCCCGCGCCCCGAGAGGCACCGCAGAGGTCGGGACGAGCGGCCGGGCCCCCTCGGCAACCTCCGGAACGCCGCCGCCGCCGCCACCGGAGCCCCCGGAGACCCTGGACTGAGGCGGCGGCGGCGGCGGCGAAAGTGAAACCAACCGTGGCGGCCGCGGCGGCGGCGGCGGGCGGGCGGGACTCGCCGCCCCAAAGCGGCCCGCCGCGCCCGAGAACGCGGACGCGACTCGGGGAAGGAGATGGATGGGGTCCCGGAGCGGGGACGCTGAAGCCGACCGGCCGGCTCCCAGGTGCGCGACCGCCGCCACCGGTGGCGGCCCCCACCCACCCCGGGTGTCATCACCCGACACCACCCCCGAGTTTCTCTGCCCGGGATGGATCGGCGATCGGCACTCGCCGGCCGGCTCGGGGCTCCGCGGACAGCAGGCGCGGAGAGAAACGGCCGGCCGCGCTCCCTCCCCGCCCCCGCGCCCCGAGAGGCACCGCAGAGGTCGGTCGGGGCCAAAGCGGCGGCGGCCGGGGACGGCCGGGGCCCCTCTGCAACCCCCCCCCCCCCGAGCAACGCCACTGGAGCCCCCGGAGACCTACACTGAGATCCCGCCGCCCGTGAAGCCGACAGTGAAACCGTGGCGGGCCGGCGGGCGGGCGGGCCGGCCGGCCTCGCCGTCACGCAGCAGCGGCCCGGGGACGGGTGAAGCTGGCCGGCCAGCCCCGAAACAGAAGACGGACGGGCACCTCCACCACCCGTGCCCGCCCCCCCTCCAACATCGCCGCTTCCACCCTTTGCCCCGTTCACGCCGGCCTGCCCGCCTGCCCCACCCACCCCACCCCACCCCACCCGAAAACTCCTACAATCGCTCACGCCAAGAGGAGAACCCGGGTAGGGAGGGAGCAGAACAGAGAGACCGGGTCCGAGAGCCCGTCTTCCCAGAGAAAACAGGGGTCTTCGTGGATGATGAAGGAGCAAACGGTGCATGAGCCTCGGGGGAAGGAAGGGGTGGGGGGGTTGGGAGGGGTGGAGAGCGGCCTGGGGAAAAACCCACCCAGTACTAAAAGTACTGCCTTTGCTGTGACTGGCATGGTTGGTGACTGATGGAGTGAGTGAGTGAGTGAGTGAGTGGACCCACTCTTCTCTCCCTATTGGGTGTTCACCGTGGTTTCCCTGACCTGTGCTGCGAGTGAGTTGGTGGGTGGGTGGGTGATGCACCTGCTCTCTTTTGGTCAGAAGGTGGAACTCCTCTGAACACTGAAGGCACTGCAGATACACGAGACCTGGGATCCAAACAAATTCCATGACATGGACACCTGGCATGCATGGCATGGTGGTGTGGTGTCTTTGAGATTTAGACTTTTCCCTTTCTTTCTTTCTTTCTTTCTTTCTTTCTTTCGTTCGTTCGTTCGTTCGTTCTTTCTTTCTTTCTTTCTTTCTTTCTTTCTTTCTCTCAGAGGGAGCAAGGGAAGGGGCACGAATTTTAAAGGAAGTAGGATAGTGTTTGCCATGCACTGTGTGGAAAACGAACGATGCAACGTGTGGGCAGGGATGGGGAAGCAAGCGAAAGAAGGGGTAAGGTTGTTCCGAAAAAAAAAAAAAAAAAAAAAAAACCTAATAATGATAGCAATAAGGACTGGGAATGTGGCTTAGCGGTACAGTGCTGGCTTGGAGCAAAAAGCAGCTCAGGGACGCTATCCCAGGCCCAAGACTAGAGGAAAAAAAAAAATTCCTCCTTGGAAATGAAGGAACCATGTACCTATTTACCATCTCATCTGCCCAGGCCCTTTCTGTGACCGCCTGACAGTTCACAAGCAGTCTCTCATTCTCCCTCCCACTAGCTACCCCTCCTCTGTCTCTGTGTCTCTCTGTGTAAATTTCATCTGTCTATCTACTGTGTGTCTGTGTGTCCGTCTGTCTCTGTCTCTGCCTCCCTCCCCCCCCCCTCTCCAGTCCTCTCTCTCCCTCTTCCACCCTGAGTAGGTGCAGTGACACACATGAGACACTGGACCCCCAGCTCCAAGAGAGTTTCATTTTCAACAACCCAGCAGAATTGACAGCCGGTGGGTCACTCGTCACTCCGTATTCTCCAGATGAGCCTCTTCACCAGAACTTCCTCAACACGGCGGAATCACTGTCCGCCATGACAGGCAGTGTCCGCTAGGTGGCGCCCCAGGACAAGGGGAAACAGCCGACCCAACATCGATCAAGCCCCCGCCCCCCCCTTCCGGGCACCCGAGAACAAACCTCCTCACCCACCCAGGGTGGGGAAGAGGTCTTTGTGCAAGCACTCTAGCAGTGGGCCACACTCCTGGCCTCCGTACTACACAGAAATGGATGTATTGTATTTATCTTCCTATTTATTTCGCCAGTCTGGGGCTTGAACTCAGGGCCGGCCTGCCTGCCTGCCTGCCTGCCTGCCTGCCTGCCTGCCTGCCTGCCTGCCTGCCTGCCTGGGCGCTGTCCTTAGACACTTGTGGCTCAACACCACACTCCCAGCCCATACTAACAATATTTATATTTATTTTATGTATTTATTTATTCATTTATTTATTTTAAAGACAATTGACGGTACACATTTTATTTACAGTGTTGTACGCTGTCTTAATACAGGGACCGCTTCTCTACTTGAGCCATTTTTAACCAAAGCAAAATAACCTAAGTAATACAAAGGGTTAAAATACAGCATCGAGGTACAAAAACAGACATACTCATTCTAGTTAGGAATGTAATCAGGATGTTACATTTTTTTAGAAGCCACAATTATGTTTAGGAAATCACATAAACATAGATCACTGATTTGAATAAAATGCATACACTTGAAGCAAAGCTTTGTAGTGACCAAACACAAAAAAAGTTACCAAAGAATGCACAAAATTAATGTTTATTCCACCTTTGTGTCCTATTCCTGGGTCCTTCGCCAATGTGACATGAGGAAAAAACAAACGCAAAACAGATGAAACACTGAAATCAGAATCAGTAATGTGATCAAGTAGGGAAACAGATACATTAAAATCTAGCGGCCGTCAGCAAGAGTACAGCAAAGATCATGCTGTAAAAAGAAACAAAGAAAACTGCTGAAAACTGTAGGCATCCTATTCTTTCAAACCAGCAAAATACGCTCCTGCATAACAATGACACATACACAGAATTTTTTTCCCATAAAGGTATAGAAATGCAAGTTCTTTTTTAATAGTGTGGATGGGCAAATGTGTGTGTCATGGTCATTTTACTAGGCTTTTACAGAGTGAGCCAGGAACACATGTATAGATCCTGGGGATGACGTGTACTGTCATTCTTTGATTGGTATAGTGGACACTCTAGCAAAAGTTAAAAAAAAAAAAATGAATACAGAAGTACAAGACAAAGGCGAATGAGACTTCCCTTATTTTTTTTTTTTTTTTTTTTTTTTTTGCCAGTCCTGGGCTTGAGCTCAGGGTCTGAGCACAGTCCTTGGACTTTCTCAAGGCTAGAGCTCTACCCCTTGAGCCTCAGCACCACTTCTGGCTTTTTTTCTATGTATGTGGTACCAAGGAATGGAATCCGGGTCTTCTTGCAGGCTAGGCAAGCACTTTAACCACTAGGCCAAACTCCCGGCCCCAGAGACTTCTCTTAGATCTTAGTCACATTTAGATGGAATCAAATTTAAATGCAGTCCACTCTGCTTCGATGAGGCTTTGGTTCAGCTCCCAGTCTCCATTGCCTGATGCAGTCTCCTATGAGAACGCTCCGAAGGTGTCTTCTTAAACCACAAACCTATTTTTAGTGGTGGAGCCGCTCTTAGTAGCTGTTGTTTTTTTTTTTAAATTCCCCCCCCCCCCCCCCCCGTCCTGGGGCTTGAAGTTTAGGCCCGAGGAGCATCCTCCATGGGCTCTTTCCTCAAGGCTAGCAGTCTGCCACTTGAGCCATAGCACCACTTCCATCTCGTCTATGTACTTGGCACTGAGGAATCAAACCTGGGTCTCCGTGCATGCTAGACAAGCACTCACTCTACCGCTCTAGGCCAAACTCCCAGCCCCCTGACCAATTTTTAAAAGTTAAAAAAAAAAATGCAATGCTAACGATGATGACACCTTGGCAGAAAACGCTGGAAGTGGTTCTGTGGCTCGATTGGCAGAATACTAGTCGAAGAAAGGTCCAAGGACCGAGCGCCCAGGCCCTAACTTCAGGTCTGAGGACCTGGGGTGGCGGGGAGGGAGGGGGATCTCGGCCCTGGGAATGAACTGGCAAAATACGAACTGAGTACTAACTCGCTAAACTACATCGATAGCATCTGCCCAAAAAGCCAGATGGAAGTGGATTTGTGGCTCCAATAGTAGAACTTCAGTCTCAGGTGAAAAAGCTCAAGGACAGCAATCCAGGCCCCAGGCAGGCCCAATCATCCATCATCCTCAATGATCATCATCATCATCTGTGATCCTGAAATCTCTCGCCTGGGAAATGGAAGCAGGCCCTGGCCCTGGCCCTGGCCCTGGCCCTGGGCCTGGCCTGAGCTTGGGAAAATGAAGAGGAGACCAGACTCCTGACTTCCTCCCCTCTCTCCTCTCTCCCCAGGGAGGTCAGCCAAGTGGGGGGTCAGCCGCACGGGGCATTTCGTACTCACACACCCGGCCTCACCGAAGGGTACAGGGCAGAGCCCAGTCCTGCCAAGACATGCCCACGCCCTCCCCCAATTCTGTCTGTGGACTGGGGCGGCACTCACTCCGCCACAGGCAGGGGGCGGGTGGTAGCAGTCTGACCAGTCCAGCTAGTAGGAGACAAGCCAGCCAGCCCATCGCTGGCCCAGGAAAGCAGGGAAGTGGCCGGCAGCAGAAAAAAAAATACTCCCAAAGCTGCCTTTTCCTGCCCAAGGATCAGGCCAAGCACACGAGAGGCTGTGTTTGTCAAGACAGAGTGAAGTGTGAGCCATTTCCCCGCGCGGTGTGCGGTGTGTGTCTGCAGGGGGGGGGGGGGGGGTGGGGTGAAGGCAAGCCACTCAGCTAGTCAGCTCCTCCCCAGAAAAGCTCGGACTGCGGACTGTGCTTTGTCTTGTAAATGTTGTCATGGCAACGGCCTGACATTCCTGTTAGGCTTCACCCTGCGGGTGGGGGTGGGGCCTGGGGAAGAGAAACCACCAAAGGGAAATAAAAAAAAAAATCAAATACTACAGAGAACCACACAAACAACAAGACAAACAGCTAGCGGGCCCGGAATTCCACGACCGCTACCTTCAGGAAAATCGTTTCAAGGAAGTAGGATCGATGAGACCGGGAGTTTGGCCTAGTGGGAGAGGGCTTGCTTAGCAAACGGGAAGACCCGGCTTCCATTCCTCAGTGAAGTCAGAAACGAATGCTGCAGCTGTTGCTGCTGTGGTTGACGACGTGGTAGAGCTCTGGCCGGGAGAAAGCCCAGGCCCTGAGTTTCAGTTCGGGAGGCACGGGAAAGTACCGCTAGGCATTCACAGACAAGACAGCCCGGGTGCACACCTTCCAAATGCAGGGCTCCAGTGAAGGCAATCCCACCAGGAAGGAGGCAGTCTCAGAGGCCTGGTTGGAGGGTAGGCCTCAGCCTAAAAATGACCTCGATACTGTGTTTTTCATGTTTCCCCTTCGGGGCCCTCTGTCTGTCTGTCTGTCTGTCTGTCTGTCTGTCTGTCTGTCTGTCTGTCTCTGTCTCTGTCTCTGTCTCTGTCTCTCTGTCTCTGCCTCTCTGTCTGTCTGTCTGTCTGTCTGTCTCTGTCTCTCTGTCTCTGTCTCTGTCTGTCTCTCTCTCTCTCTCTCTCTCTCTCTCTCTCTCTCTCTCTCCCCCTCCCTCCCTCCCTCCTTCTCTCTCCCTCCCTCCATCCCCCTCTTCTTTTTCTGTACTTTGAACCGGAGAGTTATTGAGCACCTAAAATTCTGTATTTTACTTAGATCTGGTGACTTGGTGGAGACAGAAGAAAACCAGTTTTCTTAGGAAACATGGATAAGGGGAGGGAGGAAAAGGAGGTAGGGTTTCTCTCCTTTCTCTGTCTTTTTTTTTTTTTTTTTTTTGGCCAGTCCTGGGGCTTGTACTCAGGGCCTGAGCACTGTCTTTGGGCTTCTTTCTCAAGGCTAGAGCTCTACCACTTGAGCCAGAGCACCACACACTTCTGGGTTTTTTTTATTGTGATTATTTTGCCCCCTATGGATGTGGTTGGTACCAAGGAATGGAACCCTCCGGGCCTTTGCGCATGCTAAGCCAGCACTCTTCCATTAGGCCAAACTCCTGTCCCCTCATTTCTGTATTTGTTTGCTGGTTTTGGCCAGTCCTGGGGCTTAAACTCGGGGCCTAGGCACTATCCCAGAGCCTCACTGCCCCTTGTGGCTTTTCCTGCCTATGTGTGAGTGACTGAGCAATGGAAGTCCGTGAAGAACTGACCCGCACTCAGTTTTCCCTGGAGCTTACAGATGCCAGGGAAACCTTGCAGCAGCAGCAGCAGCAGCAGCAGCAGCAGCAGCAGCAGCAGCAGCAGCAGCAGCAGCAGCAGCAGCAGCAGCAGACTGTCTGACTCCAGCATAGCCAATGTACCCGAGCTTGCCCACCTGTAAACATGCCACCACCACGGGGGGCCCAGACTTTGGAAAGCCCACCCCACCACCCCGCCCGACCTTCCCTTGTGGACGTTTTCTCGGTTTTCTTTTGGGTTTGGGGTGGGGGGGGGTTTCTTCAACTCTTTCATTCACCCCCGCCTGCCTCCTTGCTCAGACCTCCCTCACCAACCCCACTCCTGAACCCCCTTCCACACGGTCTCCAAGCCTGCGGGAAGGCTGTGTCCCCCCCCCCCCCGCAGGCTGCTGCTGCGCTATCTATCCCAGTAAACAGTGGAAGATCATCCGGCCTGTTTCCTTCTTTCTCCCCCAGTTTTTCCTAACACTGACTTGAGTGTTTCAGGTAGGCTAGGCAGGCACTGTCCCATGAAACCGCATTCC
>JANJXV010002260.1:0-38154 GCA_024803745.1 Megascapheus bottae
TAAGTACAAGAATCTTTTTCCCAAAACAAAAATACATCTCAACCAGTAGGTAATGATTTTTAATGGTCTAGTAAGAGCTAAGGTACAATTGCTGTAATTTCAAATGGCGTGCTTAATACCTGCTGAATCTCTCTATGTGTTGGGATGGCCCTCTCCGTGTATCCTTGATGTCTGAACCAAGAGCAGATTGTCTGCAGCGATCGGTAGGCACAGCCCCAGCCATTGTCATCCAGCCGATCTTGCATATAATGATGGTAACCATATATGCCCTGGACCACATAAATCTATATGAAAGAGGAAATATGATCAAGCCCTAGCCTAGAAGTGCAATGCCTGCATATATGCCTGAGTCCCGTGTACTGTTCTGAGAGCTTTAGATCCTCATAAAGAACTTCACAGAACTATGGTTTAATTTTGTGTCTTCTTGGGGTTTTTCCTAAAGCTCCATAGTCATCAACAGATCTTGAAAGCCTGCCTCCTCACTTTGTTTCCAACTTCTATAGTTTTCTTCATCTCTTAAATTGCTTTTTTTTCAAATATGCCATGGAAAATTAGGCATCAAAGCCTTATAGTTGTCCTAGTTTAAGCATATTTTTCCCAAATAATTTTAGTTTGTAGTCTTCCTTCACAAAAGTATCATCTCACATGGAGGAAGTCTTTTCCTGACCAACTTAGTACATAAACAAGTAAATAAAGAAATAAATTCCTGTATGTAATACTATATCCATCTATAATACTCTGGTTTCTCTTCATATCGTATAAATCTTTCGCCTTTTACTATATACATCTATAAACAGACACATATATTTACGTTGATATATAATATATTCAAAGCATTTGTCACTATTTTGTGCCTAACTTATTAAAATATCTGCCTATACCAATATGTGAGCTACTGAGAACATGACATATTGCATTTTCTGGGCTGGGCACATGGTTGATATAAATGTTATTCAATAAATGATGACTTAATGAGCAAAGGAGGCAATAAAGGAATGTATAAACAAATAAAAATCCATATAATGAGACCCAGGAAGAATACTTGTATAAACCTGCCATGGATTAGAGATCAGGGATATTACTTAATGATCAAAATACTGAAAGCACATAACCATGTAATTCTTACTTGTAGTATAATGCTAAGATTCACAAGTCTTTTTCAAAAATTTTGATTAGTATTTTTAAAAAGTAATACAGAAGAGTTAGGGAAGGAGTTCTTAAAAAATGCCAGTGGGGTAGGTTAAGACAGGAGCCCACACATGGTAATGTTTTAGTTCTGAAATAGGTAGAAGCTCCTTGGTACTTGTTTTTTTGCTATGCTATGTGATGCATGTTTATATATGCTATATGCTTCAGCCAATAACTGCTAAAAGTATATAAAGGCTTTTGCATTTTTGTAACACATTTAAGGAATGCATCTCACTGCCTAAAACTAGCTGGGTGCTGGTGGCTCATGCCTGTAATCCTAGCTAGGGAGGAGTCTCAGGTCTGAGGATGGTAAAAGCCAGCCAGGACAGAAATGTCCCGGAGATGCTTATCCCCAGTTAACCACAAAAAGCTGGATAAAGACTTATGGCTCAAGTGGTAGAACACTAGCCTGAAGCACAAAAAAAGCTCACAGAGAGCACTCAGGCCCTGAGTTCAAGCCCTAAGACCAGCACCCCCTGCCCCCCTCCCCCCGCCACACACACACACACAAAAAACCCAACCAAACAAAGAAACCTAACAAACCATTCTGCGTTTACTTAGAAACTTATGGGCATCTTGGTTAGTAAGGAACTATTCAGAACAGAAAGGAACATATGATATAATACTTACCATGAATGAATTCTAAATATTATTTGATAGAGAAAACACTTATGTCACAATCTACTCAAAACCATAAAGAATTTTCCTGCTGATTGGTAAGGAAGTTTTGTTCTTTGATTAAATCCAATCCACTAGTATCTGAGTTAACTCTAATGAGCATCTCAGTCCCTTGCAACCATGTAAGTGGTATACAGAAACTTAAGTCTAGCACCTTATTTAGACTTGTCCTAAAGTGTGGTTTGAGTACATTCATCCTTAATTAGGATGATTTCTCAGGCTTAATGAAAAAAATGAGAAAGACTCATTAAATTACAGAATGAAATATCAGGAAAAGAAATCTGGTATACTCTACTCCTAAACTTCTTAGATCATTGTTAATTACTGCTACCTGAAACTATGGCTGTTACGAGAGATAGGGGATGCGTTATTTTTTAGAGATATATGAAAATTCTCTAATAACAATAACAACACAAAAATGAATACTTTTAATGATCAATTGATTTTCATAAACAATTGGTTAACTTACCATACCAGTGTCTATGTTAGGTGGATTAAGATAAGTATGTGGATTTCTAATGTAACCATCTTTGTATGGTTCATCTGGAAAATGATAAGCATTAGACCTTTTGAAATAAGGTCTGTCATGAGGCAGACTGAAGAGATCATGTAACTCCTAAATGAAATGAAAGCAGTAGATAAAAAGTTAATTACTTAGATTCCTAGTTAATGAATAAATTCAAACTGAACAAGTTATAAAACAGAAAAATGAAAGATACTGATTATAAGTTTTTAAACACATGATTAAATTCATTAAGGTAAGTATTAATTAGAATCTAATAAAATTTCTTTTTGTTTATTTTTATAAACAAGAGAACACAAAAATAACTTGCTAGGGCAAGAAAACCGGGATGTTTTATTCATTATAACCTCTATTAAAATAAATGTAGGCTAAAGACTGGCTTTAAAAATAAATGTGAAATTATAATGAAAAATTTTCTCATATTTTAATATCAGAATTGTGGAAAGGATAAAATATACTAATTGGCCACACTGTTGGTTTATTATCATTGAAGGAAAGGCATAGGAGGCAAACAAAAAGATCAGCATTTTATTTTCTCCTTTCAAGACTTTTTTGAAGATTTCAACATATACAAAAAAACTATAACACCAGTAGAAGTTTACCAGGCTAACACTTGCAATCCTAGTTACTCAGGAGGCTGAGATCTGAGGATCTCTGTTCAGTGCCAGCAGGAAAGCCTAAGAGACCCTTAACTCCAATTAAAAGAAAAAAATCTAGAAGTGGAGCTGTGGCTCAAGTGGTAGGGAAGCAACCTTGAGAGATAAAAGTTAAAGGAAACACTCAAGCCCTTAGTTCAAGTCCTGGTTCTGGCACACACACAAAAATGGTATTTTCTCCTCTACATAACATGTGTAATAGTTTGAAAAGTTTAGCAATCTCCTATATACTAGTGATTTGAATAGATCAGTTTACATGATGCTGCCTTGGAGAATCAGTTCACCAGAGATTTAGAATGTTACAGTATCAAACCTCTTCTTTGGGACAAAGGTGAGGAAGATACTACATGGTAATAAGTATCAGGCCTCAGATCAAAGAGGTATCCTACAAAGACACACAAACAACACACACACACACACACACACACACACACACACACACACACACTATCACCAGTCTTTTTGCCAATAACTTTCATTAGATGGTGACTTGTTTCCTCCAGAATTCTTTTCATAACCATCAAATAACCCTATTTATAGAGAATATTACAAAAAATCATAACAATTAGCATATATTCCTTTCTTAATCTTATCTTCTTCACAAATCACATATAAATCACAATATAATTTCTATTTACTGAACACATGAAATTACTTACAAAATACACGATGTTCATTACTGTATTCTAAGCATAAATGAACTGGTTTTTACCTTTCTATAGGCCTGCAGCTGACCATCTGGAATTCCTGATGGGTATGAGATTGTTACAAGGCCTTTCTCCCCTGGTAATGAAAAGTGCAGTGGTTCGGGTATCACGATGGACGTTCCTTTCATATATCTCAAAATGCACTTTTCTATATCAGTTAGCTGATTATGAATTGCATCCACTAGAAGCTTACGAACTCTGTGGGGGAAACATTAACACACATCAACACATCATACAGGCTGTGTAACTGCACAGTTAGTATATCCTTAATATAGTGGAAAACAAAACAGAATGAAAGTTACATTTGATTGGACCACATAAAGTAAGTCTAAATTATGCATATTTCGTATGAGTGGATAAAGGGAAACCCAGATCTTTGAATATTCTACTACTTCCTCCAAATAAGCATTTCCTGGCTAAATGGCTCTGGTTGATATCAATTGAGGAGCAAATACAAGTAAAAACAACCACCACCCTGGATATGCTTAAGTAGCATTGTAGAAATGGGCTCTGATTACTTTGGGGACAAATCTATATTTTAATATGATGGTAACATGATAAAGATACTTACTTTCCCCATGTTTCTTCTGGAGCAACAGAAACAACTGCATCAACTGGTAAGGTCATATTCACATAGTGATGTCCTCTGCTTTCCCTTTCGATAATGGGGGTTATAGCTGCCAGAGAGGTTGACATTTCCAGCATAAGATCTATATTTACTATTTGTTGCTATACAGATAAACAGTAACAATCAGCTTGAGGAGCATGAAACACAAGTTAAGAGTGAAAGGAATTTTTCTTTTTTCCTTTTTTTTTTGTGGGTCATGGGGCTTGAACTGGGCCTGGGCGCTGTCCCTGAGCTCTTCAGCTCAAGGCTATTGACCTACCCTTGAGCCAGGCCCCACTTCCCATTTTCTAGAGGTTAATTGGAGATAAGAGTCTCAGGTCATTTTGTGCCCAGGCTGGCTTTGAACCTTGATCCTCAGATCCAGCTTCCTGAGTAGCTAGGATTACAGGCGTGAGCCACTGCGCCCAACCAAGAGTGAAAGGACTTTTTAAAGGACCATAAAGTTATGTGAAATTGTTTAAAAGCAATTACAACCCAGGGCCTTCAGCATGCTAGGGAAGTGCCCTACCACCACTGAACTCCAGCTCCTAAAAGAAGTTCCTCTCTCCTTAAAAATAGTCTGTGGTGGCCGGGAGTTTAGCCTAGTGGTAAAGTGCTTGCCTAAACATGCACAAAGACCTGGGTTCAATTCCTTGGTACCACATATGTAGAAAAAAGCCGGAAGTGGTGCTGAGGCTCAAGTAGTAGAGCTCTAACCTTGAGAAAGTCCAAGGATAGTGCTCAGGCCCTGAGCTCAAGCCCAGGACTGGCCCCCCCCCAAAAAAAATGGGTCTTTCATATTTACTTTAAAATAATTTGTAAATGTGTTCAAGTCTGTTTTATGTGAGTAAATAAAACATTCAAAGGTTTTTCTCCTAAGATAAAAGTTTAGATATGTGAAACAGATATATAACCACTTTGACTTCAATAATCTGATTTGTACAAATATAAGGATTAGATGAAATCATTGCTAAGCTCTCACTCAGCTCCAAATGGGAGGATTTAATATTGTAACCACTAGGGAAGGCAGGTGAATTGCTTACCGTGTTTGGTAGCTTTTTGTCTTTCTTTCTCATGAATTTTCGTTTTGTATCTTCTTCCTGCTCAAGTCTAAAGTTTTAACAGACATTTACAATTATGAAATAATGTTTGGAAATCATTTCTAGAAGTCATGAGTATACTCACTGGATAAAGTGCATTATGTTCTTACAAGCAGAGCTATCCACCAACTCTCCCGGAATGGTGTTTGCGTCACTGTTAGGCCATATGTACACTGGACTGTGGCAAATTCTAAATACAAGGGCATTTGATGAAAGCTTCGCTGACAGCTCACTCAGTGCATGTTTGAGTACCTTTCTGATAAAAATTTCTACAACAAAAGGATAAAAAGAGACATTAAAAAATAAATCCAAATACACACAGAAGTAGTAAGGGTGATTCTCTAACACTTATTTGCATTTTCAATAATTAAAACAACTTAAAAAATGGAGACAAGGGCTGGGTATTTGGCCTAGTTAGTGGCAGAGTGCTTGCTTACCATGCAGAAAGACCCGGTTCCATTCCTTAGTACTACATACATAGAAAAAGATAGAAATGGTGCTATGGCTCAAGTGATAGAACTCTAGCCTTGAGAAAGTCCAAGGACAGTGCTCAGGCCCTGAGGTCAAGCCCCAGGACTGGCAAAAAAAAAAAAAATGGAGACCATATGATCCATTCTTTTCAGCTATACCATTCAGTGGCTTTTGATATGCTCCTCATGTTTTACAGGCATCCCTGTGTAATTCCAGAACACTTCCATCAAAGAAACCCTGCTCTATCAGTAGTCACTCCTCATTCCCTTTTCATTTTGAACTCATCTCACAGAGCCTCCCTGCAATGTTGACACGGAGAGGATCATACTTTTCATGAATGATTTCATGTGTGAGCTATTATCATTCAGAGATGTCAAATTATCTAGTTCCCACTCTGACCGCTCTCCACCAAGCTTTAGACTCCACCAAATGCTTGTTGGAAACTTTCATTGGTGGTTCAATTGGCATCTCCAAAAAAACAAATCCCAAACACGGCTCATCACATTCCTCCTCTGATATTCAGTCTGTAGAAGCAGCCCAAGTTAGAAGCAGAAAGACATCTTTGTATTTGCTTTATAAAAATCCTGTTGTTTCCCTCACAAATTTCTTGTATGTTCTCAATCTAATACTGTATATAAAAGAATGGGCTAGTGGCCGGGAGGTGTCTAGTGGTAGAGTGCTTGCCTAGCATGCACCGAGGCCTGGGTTTAATTCCTTGGTACCACGTACATAGAAAAAAGCCAGAAGTGGTGCTAAAGCTCAAGTGGTAGAGCTCTAGCCTTAAGAAAGTCCAAGGACAGTGCTCAGGCCCTGAGCTCAAGCTCAGGACTGGCACCAAAAAAAAAAAAAAAAAAAGAATGGGCTATAGAAACATAGGTTATTGTGTTCAGCTGCAAGTCTGCAATGTACAAGCCTACATGTATCAGTTACATTGTTTTATGTTTACCGTAACAATTTATTTGAGAAGGTTTTAAAGTTTCCTTAGGTTGGGGACATCTTTTTCTGATTTGCACTGAGGTATTTCCTTAGGCTGGTAAAGGTAAATTTGAATTTTATTTAATCTACTTTCCAAATACATAAGCTTATGAGTGATAAGAACAGCACTCATTTCATTGGCAAATGAGATTAAATTTTGTTTAATCTACTAAGTTTAAATTTCATTTAATCTACTTTCCAAATATATGGTCTTATAAGTGATAGGAATGTCACTCATTTCATTTGCAAAATGGAAAGGTGGTCAGGGTATCTCATCATTAGTTCTGTAATAAAGGGGGGGAATTTCTTGGAAGACCTACCATCAGCAGTTGCCAGCTGAAAAGCCAGATCAAGTCCTCCTCTTATTCTGAAGAGTATATCGGCTGTTTCTAAAATCACCTACAACAGAAAAACCCAAAACTTCCTTGTAGAGTAAAACAAATGAAATCATAATATGTTAGAATCTACTAGAATTTAACATAAGGCATTACACTTGAATCTTCAAATTATTTAATGACTTAACTCTTTGATTTACACAAGAATATAGACCAACCCCACCCCTAAATTTTATTCCAAACTTTACTCCACATCTGAAATCATCTAAGGAACTTAAAATGCTGAAACCTTGGTTATAATTTCATTTTTTTTAAAAAATTAATTGGCGTAAGATGGGTTTAGGCCATTGGTGATTCTAATGTGAAAAAAAATGTTGGGAAATACTGCCTTAAGCCAGTATTTCCAAATTATAGTCTGGATAGGTTTAGCAATACATCAATGGTAAAGTAGCTTAAGAATGTGACAAGGGCATTGAACTTAACATGATGACACCTAGTGGTCAAGACAATCAGAGAAAACTAATACATAACAAGCTTATTAGAACTCATCTTACAAGGTGGAACAGTGATTTTGCATTTAGAAAGTTCACCTAAGCAAATTTACAACACAGACAAAAATTATGGCATAAGGATGTTAACCTGTCAACAAGAAATTGGTTATATAATTACAAATTCATAGAAAAAGTAATTTTAGAATAAGACTAAATAGCACAGGTCAATGCTTGTCACTTTTAGAGGAAGAAAAAGAATTGCAAAATAAAAATGATCAGCAATTCTTCACTTGGGTCCATATGCTGAGTTCCAGCATGGATGCTATAATGATAAATGATACGTTCTATTGTGGGTAGGGAGGAGGACAGAAAAGAGGGAAAGGATATCTTGTGTGGGTTGAGATTTCCTTTAAGAAAAACTTTCAAAGATTAAAAACGGTTATATATATTAATTTTAATATATTTTAATTGTGCTACTGTAAGATTTTTGTGTAATTTAATCGCTCATCTATTTCTCTGTGTGAAACTGGACCAAGATGGAAGGGATAACAGTGATCGAATGTATTTAGATACTGACAAGACGAATGGCGAAATCTCTTCGCACAACTACTTCGGGATGACCTTGCCTTAGCACGGCCTGGAGATGGGGAGGCCCATTCCAGACAGGACGGGGCGGCGAGGGCCTGCTTCAACCCACTCAGGAGAATTCCGGGTGGTTAGACCCGATCGTGACAAGGCCCCGGAAGGTCAACAGACAGACATTTAGAAGTCATGAGACGAAATTCGGGAGCTCGGAAAAGGGAGGTGTCGTGGGTGATTCCCAGCTGTGCTGCCGGCAGGCCCCGCGGGAGGGGGCTGTGCTGCCATGTGCCGAGATGGGCATTCGTGGAGGAAGGGCGGGTGCGGGGCGAGGGGCCGGGGCCGGACGAGTCCCTTACGGACTTGATGACTCTGTCCCAGTGGACGCGCGGTCGGCGCGTGTGTGTCTCGGGGGCTCACAGGAAAGGGTCCGAGCAGGAGTTAGGAAGCTGGCGGGACGCGGCCTCCAACACCGGCGTCTGGGAGGAGGAGCTGCTTCCCCCGCAGCTGCGATCGCGGCGGGGAGGCCGAGAAGAGGGCTGCCCAGACCGCACGGCGCGCGAGCTGCCATCGCAAGCCTGGGCCAGGCCGTCTCCTTCCAAAGGCCCGAATCCGTTACTAGTCCGAAGGGAGAGGCAGGGGTCGCGAACGAGTCGAGGAACTTACCATGTCTGCGACGTGGTTGTGACTGGAGCCCGGAAACGTCAGTCTACAGGGTCAGTGAGCTGGACAGGAAGTTACGTCATCGCCGACTACGGGGCCGGGCTTGGACCTCTAGACTACAACTCCCAGCATGCCGAGCAGCAGTACGTCATGCAGCATACCATTGTGTGTCTCCTCGCCGATGGCTGGAGGAGCGGGAGCAGGAAGACGTCCTCCCGCCAAATTGAGTTTTTATATCCTAAGGACTGTTTATGGCAAATCACTCTGCCTTTTTGATGCGCGTTCTGGCTTTTTCTCGTCCGCCCCCCGCAGAGAACTTGGAATGGAGTCTCCCGTATCCATAGCAACGCCGCACAACAAACGCTAGTGCAAGGCAGAACGCCTGGAAAGGACTGGGTAGTCATTCCCCTGGGTGCTCGTGCTTAAGTTTGAGCACCTACGGGCCCTCGCGGCTCCTACCGCGGAGTTAACCCGGTCTAAAGGTGGGATCATCTGATCTGGGTTGTCGGATCTAGTGCTCTTGCAAGAGGTGATCCTAAGGGGACATAATTTCCTCACCACCTCAGCCCCAGCTGAGTCTTCTTCACCATCCCCCCCTCGACACTTTATCCATACCTCTTTGTAGGAAATCTGTCATTCTCCATTCATGTGATACTTGTCTACTAGATTGTAGTGGGGGGGGGGGCAGCTCTCTCTCTCTATATATATATATATGTCTTAAAATCTGAATTTTCTGACTTCTACTTGTGTACCCGACTCAAAGGAAGGTTTGCAAAGTATCTGTCAAATGAGTGCATGAATGAATGCTTGAATCTGCTCAATAAAAATTTTAGAATTATTAAATGGGAGGACATGTCCAAGGCAAGAACTTTTCTGCCTGTCTTCCTCCGTGGCTGACTTAATTGTGTGATTGTGGAGTATCCAGCATATGTAGTCTCAGCTGGAACCGGTAGTTCAAGTCCAAACCAGGCAGCATAAGAAAGTTCCTGGAAAAGTAGTGAAGAAGAACCAAATTCCTACCATTGTTTCTGTTTTTTGCGGAACCCACATTTTAGTAAGGAAAGAACTCCATTTGTATTATACTTATTTTCCTGCCTTCTAATCTACTACTAGTGTAATAGACCAAAACAAAGTTTTTACATTAGGATTGTAAAATGATGGCCCATTAGAAAAGCCATGATGAAAGCTTGAGAGCAGAAGATCATGATGCTGTGATAGCATAAAAAAGGTGGTGAACAAGTTAAACAGTCTGAATGAAACATCGCTGTTAACTGGGAAGGAGGGACAGAGAGGGCACAAAGAAGGATCTGGATAACAGAAAAAGTGCAATAGTACTGTGGCTGAGAGCCCAACCTGAGAATTAGAACTAGAAGCCCAATCAGATTGCTGCATCCCAGGCATTTTGTAGCCCATGATAGGATGATTTTTATTTGAAAGCCAGACCCTATCTTAAAAAACAACCGTGGATGTTTTCTATTTGGTGATATATGATGTTGACGGTGGGCCTTGTGTGCTTGAACACTTGTAGCAGCACAGAAAAGCTTTTCATGGACTGTGGGTGGAGAAATGAAACCACCTCTCACCAAATACCACTGATGTTTAGTTTCCAAGTGTACTTGATCAGAGGAAGAAGTCAGATGGGTAGAATATTTCTTTTTCTTAACCTTTACATTTAAACTGAAGCTACATTTGCCCTTTTGATGTAACACATTAGCAATGATTCACACAGATGAACCCTAGTTGCAAAGACGTGAGTGAGCATGCCAAGGGATATTGGAACAGCTTGTTCTGAACTCAGGTTCTTATTTTGGACTATAATCAGGAAAGAGGTAGAGCAGGAGTCTGGCCTGGTGATTTGATCTGTGTCCCAGGGCCACTTTCTGAGAATGAACTGTACTGTCATCTGTGCTCATGTCTCCCTGTAAACTTAAACTATCACTGGTAATTACTGGCCTCTTTGTGCTTCAACCTCTTATTCTGAAAAATGAGGATAATAGCACCAGGGTATTAGTAGCAAACTAGGTATCTAGTGGGTCGTGTTTAGCATTAGTCCTAGCATGGACTCCATATGCACTAATGCATGCTGGGTCCACAGTGTAGGTTGTGCTTTAAAAAATGAAGCATTGATACAAAGATATTAGTAGCTCACCGAGCCTCCTTTAAGGAATGTATATAATTAAAACATTTTCATCCTTCCTTCCTTTTTATTTATTTGCCAGTTCTTGGTCTTAAACTCAGGGCCTGTCACTGTGCTTTCTCAAGGCTAGTGCTGTACCACCGGAGCCACAGCACCACTTTTGGCCTTTTCTGTGTATGTAGTACTGATGAATCAAAGCTGGGGCTTTGTGTATACTATGCAAGCACCCTACCACTCGGCCATGATCCTGGCCCTAAAAACACTAATTTTGAAAGTAATACTTGCATGTTTAATATGATATTTTACCTTTTGTTTGTGAAATCATTTAAAAAGAAATCTCCCTGTGGTCTGATCATTACAAATATTCCAAATTCATTCATTATAGAGTGTTGCCTGTTTAGTTGTTTGTGTTTTCATTTTGCCCAAACCATTATCTTCTCCCTCCCCCATCCCATTAATGAACTAATTTCGCCAGTGACTCATTTCTTATATTCATTTAAATTTGAAAAAAAATCTTCCACATACTGCAAAGCAGTATTTGTGCTTTGCATTTTGAAAAGCTGTTACAAGTTTCAATATTATAGACAATTCAGGATGTCAGATTCATTCAGACTATGCCTACAATTCATTCAGGCTATACCTATAATTTTGGTTTTTAAATCTATATTGAACTTCTCACATGAAGGATATCATTTATCCATGTTTCTCCTATACCAACTGGCTATAATTTTCTTTCGCCTGCCTGCCTGCCTTCCAGCCTTCCTTCCTTCTTTCCTTCCTTCCTTCCTTCCTTCCTTCCTTCCTTCCTTCCTTCCTTCCCTCCTTCCTCGTTTCCTTCCTTCTCTCCTTCCTCTCCTCTTTCCTCCCTTCCTTTTTTTGTTGGTTGTAGGGCTTGAATTCTGGGTATGGCTACTGTCCCTAACCTCTTCAGCTCATGGCTAGTGCTCTACCACTTTGAGCCACAGTGCCACTTCCAGTTTTCTGGTGGTTAATTGGAGATGAGTCTCATGGCTTTTTGTGTCTGGGCTGGCTTTGAACCACTGTCCTTAGGTCTCAACATCCTGAGTAGCTAGGATTACAGGCATGAGCCACCTGTGCTCATGTAGTAATTTTATTTCCAACAAATATACAGCGATGCCCTCATACATATTCCTTGGTGATTTGTGTGCATTTCACATAGAGGCAAAGGGATTCTTCCTGGGGATAATTTTGATTACGAGTGTTGTTCGCCACACCACCAAGTAGATTCCTCAGTAGCCTGGGATCATTGTTATTATTATTACATAGTTGTACATGGGGATTTTAATTCAAAACGTCAGTTTATGAGTACATTGCATCTTGTTCAATATATCTCCTATTGTTTTACTGTGAATGTTAGCAGTCTTAGGCTGAAAATAAATTGCGTTGAAATATATATACAGTAATGACTCTTTGGCTAAAGTCTCTTCTTTTATTTTTTAGTGTAAAGCAAAAGTTTGTTTTACGAGAACCAGTAGCTTTAAGGAAGTTTTAGAAGTTGCAACTATAAAAAGCAATCATGCCTGTAGAAGGAGGAAAGACAGACATGGAGCGGGTTGGCCTCTTCAGCGAGATGGAATACATCTCTGTGGGTGATAAGTATATATCACCATATAATCGTAAGTATAATTAGTAGCCTGCGGCTAAACATAGTGAATTTTTTCTGTAGAACAATTGAACTTTACATGTAGGGTAAATGTTGTGGTCAGTGTATTAAAGTAGTGAGATCTGAACACGGCAATACAGTTAAGAGCTTCTAAGAGTAGGAAGCTCCTGGTGTATCAATTCCTTTTCTTTATTATCCTCAAAGTTAGTTTCACTTCTTTCCCCAAAGGTTCCTGGTAAGAGTCTCCCAGAATATTTTGCTTTTAGATGGATGGGACACCTTACTATGCAAACAATATTTCTACTTGTACCCTGAATGGCAATCTACCACCGCTTTCCTGAAAAGTGAAATGCTAAATGAATAGTTGAGGGAATTCTTAGAAAATTCAGAATTAAAATGCTTAAAAATAGTTGGTGTGTATCAGTTAAATGTTTTGACATCTAGAGACTGTTGTGTGGCAGAAATAAAATGCCCTGTTACGCAAACAACTTAAGGTAAGTATTAAAAAATGAAAAAAAGCCTATACAGTATTTACTTTGCCTACAGAAAGGAATGGGATGACCAAGTGCTAAAAGAAGGCATTGTTAATATATTTGTACTATTGAATTTGAGTTGAATATTAAATATATCACTTTTCAAAAAATTAATAGTTAATCAGCTATTCAAATTCACATTGTATGAACCACTTGAATTATGGGTTGTATACACTTCAAAACTGTTTTCATATTTTAAAATTTCCCAAATTAAGCTGTCCTAGATTCAAACCATAAATGTTCTAAATATTTACAGATTGCTTTTAAGCCAAATTACTGGGATACTAGTAGTTTTTTTATACAAACAACAATTTAAAAGTTTATTCTGTTGATGGGCATTGGGCTGTGTCTGTCTTGTTTTTGATAATTAAGCACACAAGTGCCCTCTTGACTTGGACAACTAATAAATGTTATTAAAAATTTATAAACCAAGTGAAGTCCTGGTGACTCATGCCTGTAATACAGGCTGACATCTGAGGACAGTGGTTCAAAGCCAGCCTGAGCAGGAAAGTCTATGAGACTCTTTTCTCCAGTTAACCACCAGAAAAACCAGAAGTGGTGATGTGGCTCAAAGTGGTAGAGTGCTAGTCTTGAGTAAAAGAGCTCAGCAACTTGGGGCCCCAAGTTCAAGCCCCATGATCAACAAAAAATAAAAATAAATAAATACAAATCTATGACCCATTCTTGTTCATGCCTTTGGTGGACAGCCACTCGTGTATTCTGAGCATATCCTTGGGAGTGGAATTGCTCCAATTTGGAGGCAACACTATTCTCTTCAGCCTGTCCATGTATTCTTACTGATCACTGTTTCCCAGTTGGTTTGCTGGAGAAACATTGGGTTAGGTGATCCTTAAGTTTTCTTTTAACTCTAGAATTCAGACTTCACCCTTCATGTTCAGATAAAATCTCTCAGGTCTTAATGCCTGCCTGGCTGCCTGCCTGCTTGCCTCCCTTCCTTCTACCTTCCCTCCCTCCCTTCCTTCCTTTTCCTTTCTGTCTTCCTTCTTTCCTGGTGCTATGGCTTGAACTCACTACCTGGGCATTGTCCCTAAGCTGGTTTTACTCAAGACTAGCAGTCTACCACTTGAGTCACAGCTCCACGTCCAACTTTTTAGTAGCTAATTGGAAATGAGAGTCTTATGGATTTTCCTGTATGGGCTGAGCCACCATTCTCACATCTCAGCTGAGTAGCTAAGATTACAGGCATGAGCCACCAGCACCTGGGTTGGCAATATTTCATTTAACACAAATTTCAGTGGTCATGTTGACACAGTGTTTTAGAGCTCAAACTCAGTCACATTTGGAAATTTTCCTGTTATAAAAGATTTTCATGCCATTAATTACTACTGATCTCAACATTATAATATTTTTCTTTATTTTTAAAGGAGCATTTAATGAGGATGCAACCAAAAATAGACAGATGCTGCCCGGGGGATCAAAATTAATGTCAGGTCTTCAGGCAGGTTATTTTGATCCTCAGTTTACAAGGATTTTTGAAGGCGAAGGCTATATAAATATGAATCAAGTGAGGAGACAGAATATGATGGAACAAGCCAAAAAGAATATAACCAAAGCTTTCATCCCCAGTAGTGGAGGGAAGAAGCCGTAAGTGTTTTGGGGGGGAAGTATCTTCAATATACTTTCTGGACCTTTCTTTATCTAGCTGGAAATACATATAATTTTCTGTAGGACTTACAAATGATAGTCTATATTTACTGTGATTCTTAGGCTAGTTTATGTATTGGGCAATTGAAGTTGGTAGGTAACTGGAAATATATTCTCAATACGATAATGATTTTTAATTATCTTTATAACTACAAGAGTATACGATAAAACCAACTAAATGATGAAAATAAATTTGTTCAAGAACTTTGCAAGAGACAAGTTAGGGGAAAATTATCTTGGTTTATCAGATCTACACTCTACATTACTTTTGTACTCAATTATTTTAAAGATAGACATTTTTAAAATGAAATTAGGAAAAATTAGGAGAAACGTTTTTTGATAAAAAAGACTAGTTTATAAAAAAATACAGTATTTTACACTGTTGGTGGGAGTGCAAACTCGTTCAACCACTGTGGAAAGCAGTATGGCAGCTCCTCAAAAGACTAAACATAGAGCTCCCCTATGACCCAGAAATTCCACTACTTGGCATTTACCCAATTATCCAGAAACAAGGACATACTAAATCCACCAGCACAAGAATGTTCATTGCAGCACTATTTACCATAGCAAAGATATGGAACCAACCTAGATGTCCCTCAGTTGATGAGTGAATCAACAAGATGTGGTATTTGTACACAATGGAATTCTATGCTGCTGTCAGAAAAAATGACATTATCCCATTTGTTAGGAAATGGAAAGACTTAGAAAAAATCATATTAAGTGAAGTAAGCCAGACTCAAAGGAACTTAGGCTCAATGGTTTCCCTCATTTGTCATAATCAGTAGAAACCTTGGGCTCTCCTAGCAGAGATTTGCAATAGAGCAAAACCTTGATACAAAAGGCCATATAGTAGGACACTAAATGAAAGAATCTCTAGTATATAGAAACATAAGCCATATAATGAATGATTGTTGTCCTTAATGTACTATGTTATCTCTCATCTCTTTTGCTGTCCCTTGGTTATCTCATATTGTTACAGTATCTCACTTTGTTACCTGATATATCGGATATATTTGTATTTGGTTATTTGAAATTTTATAGGGAAGGGGGGAAAACAAGATGAGGGGTGAGGGTGGGGGGAGGGAAATGGGGACCAAGACATGTGAAAGGGTATCAATGTATGGGAATTAATGCACCATCTATCTGGCAAATATCATGTAACCCTTCTATTAATTACAATAAAAATATATGAAAAAATAATAAAAATGAGGAACTTCTCAAAGAAAAATTAGTGCACCATCTATCTGGCAAATATCATGTAACCCTTCTATTAATTACAATAAAAATATATGAAAAAATAATAAAAATGAGGAACTTCTCAAAGTATTTTAAAATCAGTGAGTAGAGTGAGTGAGGATGACTATAGTTAATGGAGTTTCTATTTGTATGTATGAAAATGGAATGATAAAATCTATTGAAATTGTTTAAAGAAGGGCAAGGGGGAGATCAATTATGATACATTGTTTTACATTTGTGGAAATATCCTAAAAGAAATGCTCTTATATAATTTCATGTGCGCTGATAAAAAATAAAATCACTGTGAAAGATACACATGAGAGATTTAATAATAGTTTGACAGTTACCATTTAAATAAGTGGCTTACTGAATAAGACCAGGTAGCCTATATTATTTATGTTATAGAGTTAAGATTTAGAATATCATTCATTCTTACTATTGACTCTCTCGATTTAGAATTTATGATAGGATAGATCGAAGTCTTATTTGATACTTATTTGCTATATTTTCTTCAATGCAAATACATTTTTTTTTCTTTTTCATATACTGGGGCTTGAAGTCAAGGCATTGCTCTTGATAGGCTGGCATTCAACCGCTTAAGACTTCCTCCAGCTCTATTTTTGCTGTTTATTTTGGAGTCTAGAAAACTTTTCTGTCTAGGTTGGCCTCAAACTATGATTCTCTAGACCTCTCAGCCTTCTGAGTTAGCAATGCAAAAGAAAGCCACTGGCGACATTTCTATAGTTCAGATTTACTTGTAACAGGCAGTATTGTCTTCTCAGCAAAATTTATGATCTTTATTAGGATTTTTATTCTCCATTTTAGTCCTCCTTGGGACTTTATATTTTATTTTTCAACACTAAATACTCACTAAATGTTAATATTTTAAATATTATTATTATTTCTTGAACTTCTTTATTTTTCCAGGTATTAATGTTGAACTGTATTTTTTGTCATTACTTTTTCATGTACTATGTTTTACCTTTTAAATTACCTTTTTAAATTACATTTTCTTGTTTTTTAGTCTTCTCCTAACCTGTGATAAACTTTCATCATAGTAACTGTGAATTGACACATTGATACACTAGCTTATAATGTGCCTATATTATTCATCAGGCAAAAACGATTTTATAACTAGATTAGCTTTCCTTTCTTTGAATAGTTCATAGATATAAATAAAAAAACCTTGTAATTTGGTGGGATATAGAAAGTATTCCCCAAAAGAGAGACTGGTGATTTAAATAAGCAGTCCTGATATAGACACTTATTCAACATCAAATTCTGGATCCTAGGATATTTTCTTCTTCATAATTATTAATATATACTTCTTACTGACAGATTATATATTTTTAAATCAAGTATCAATATTGCCTTTTTCCAGATCCCAGTGGTTCACACTTACCATCCTAGCTACTTAGATGGCTGAGATCTGGGAATTATGATTCAAAGTCAACTGCAGCAGAAAAGTCCTTTAGCCTATTATCTCCAATGAATCAGTTAAGCTGAAGTGGAGGTGTGACCCAAGTGGTAAAGCACCAGCTTTGAGTAGAAAAGCTGAGCAAGTCCATGAAGCCCTGAGTTCAAGCCTCAGTACAGACCAAAAATCTCCCTAAAATATTTTAATTATGATATATTCATTGTATATATTAATGGGTTTTAGTGTGGTATTTCAACACCTTCATACAGTGTGTACTGATCATACAGTGTGTACTGATCCCATTATCTACCTGGCCCCAATCACAGGCATTGAATGAATTCTCAATGTTATGACAGTTCAGTGAGTGCTTTAATCACATTTTAGTTAACTAATGCTAATCTAGAATTCACTGCAATATCATTACTTAATATTATTCTTCAATGCATTTTAACATGTTATGACAGATGATCATAAGTAGGAGTTAATAAAATAGGCAGTTAATGTTAATATTTTACCAAATTTGGTATTTTTGTTACGGGGGTTTGAACCTGGGACCTCTCCTACTGAGGATGCCTCCAGCTCTTTTTTGTACTTGCTGTTTGGCTTTTTGTCAAAGTACATAATTAATTGGACAGTGATCCTCCTATTTCAGACTTCCTATAGGAGCTGGGTTGACAGGTACACGTGACCCTGCATAGCTTCAACTGAGATGGAGTCTCCCAAACATTTTTGACCGTGTTGACCTGAGCTACAATCTGATTTCATTCTCCTTTATGGCCAGATGATAAATACACCCACTGTACTCCATTACTTATTGAGAATGGGGTCTTGTGAACTTTGTACCCAGGCTGGCCTTGAACCATGATCCTCCTGATCTCAGCAAGGATGATAGGTGTGAACTACTGGAACAAGGTTCAGTCTAAAATTTTTTTTTGCCAGTCTTGGGCTTTGAACCCAGGGCCTGAGCACTGTTCTTGTGCTTTCTCAAGGCTAGAGCTCTACCGCTTGAACTACAGCACCACTCTGGCCTTTTTTCCCCTTCTATGTATGTGGTACAAAGAATTGAACCTGTGTCTTTGTGCATCCTAGTCAAGCACTCTACCACTAGGCCAAACTCCCAGCCTAAGTTTAAAAAATTTTTAACCTGGCCGGGAGTTTGGCCTAGTGGTTAAAGTGCTTGCCTAGCATGCATGAAGACCCGGGTTCAATTCCTTGGTACCACATACATAGAAAAAAGCCAGAAGTGGTGCTGAGGCTCAAGTGGTAGAGCTCTAGCCTTGAGAAAGTCCAAGGACAGTGCTCAGGCCCTGAGCTCAAGCCCAGGACTGGCAAAAAAAATTTTTTTAACATAAATATCTGGTGTTTTGTTTGTGTAGACTATTGCATTAATGTAAAAACTTAAGTGGCAACTTGGAAATTAGCATGATTGTTAATGGAATTAAGTATTTTTCTTTCCAAAAGTAATAGTTTGAAATAATAGTTTTATAGTTTTCAATGAATGGATGTTCAGAATAAATCATTTATTAACCAGCTTGCCTTAAAATGCTTGAGTCATCCAAAAGCATACAAATTCTGTTTATTGTTTACAGGCCACTATACAAACTGGAGTCACCCTGATTTCTCACATTATGAAGTTTTATGTGGAAAATTTGAAATAGACATTAAAAAATTAAAAGCATATCTCAAAATGTATGAGTTTAGCTGGGCACTGGCTACTCAGGATGCTGAGATCTGAGGACTGCGCTTGGAAGCTAGTCCAACTTGTGAAACTCTTACTTCCAGTAAACCACCCAGACAAAGCAGGAAGTAGCAAGAACACTAATCTGGAGCACAAAGACTCTGAGGGGCAGTGCCCAAGCTCTGAGTTCAAGCCCCAGAACTGGCATACAAAAAATGTGCTTTTGAAAAATTAGAATAGATTAAAATGCACAGAAAAAGATATTTTTCTTAATAGAGTCAAGCAGGCAATTCCTTTATGTCTTTCCCCCCCTTCTTTCGGTATTTGGAATATTTGCGGTGAAGTGTCTCAAGTGAAATTTGACATTTTAACCTCTTTCTTTTTACAAACCAAACCCAACTGTCCTGAAGGAGTGGATTGGGAAGTTACTATGGAACAATAGGAGGTCCTGTGCTATTCTTCAGTGCTCAGGTAAAGCCTAAGGATAAGTATGAACCTCCTGGAAAGAATTTATACACAAGCCCAGGGAAGAAAGGAACTGGATATGGGTAAGATACTCTGCATAGCTTTATATCATTTGTTTTGAAAGAAAACATTGATTTCTGAACCCTCTGTAACTCACCATTATTTATTTTTCCTTCTTTAGCTATGCAAATGTGACCATAGGCAAGCAATTACCACACTCTGCCGATTTCTATGATGAGTGGAAAGCAAGTTATAAGGTAAAATGACCTCTGACTTTTCAACCCTTCGTTGACTTTGCAGGTTCACTTGTGATCAGAATATTTTTTCCCTCTCTTTGTATTACTGAGGCAATTATAGATGGATGCTTATAAATTGGTGATAAGTTTAACCTTCCTGATATGAAATTTCTGGTTTTGCTCTAGATCCTCATCCTTTCCAGGATGATTCTGTAGCTCCTACTGTAGTTATTCATATCTGTCTTGCATCTCTCTAAACTAGCTGTGACTGTGAGTCTTCTGTTAACTTGGTGAAGATCTTACAGAGTGGAGAAAGGAAGGGGACACAGAAGAACAGGGATTTTTTTTTTGCTAGTCCTGGGGCTTGGACTCAGGGCCTGGGCTCTGTCCTTGGGTTTTTCCAAGGCTAGCACTCTACCATTTGAGCCACAGAACCATTTCTGTGAATATGGTACCGAGGAATCAAACCAAGGACTTCATGCATATTAGGCAAGCACTCTACCACTAGGGCACACTCTTGGCATCAGAAATTTAAAAGGATTAAAGAATAAAATTTCTGAAAGACCTTTGGCCATATTTCTACTAGCAAAAATCATCTCTCGGTAACTATTTGAGATTTCATTTAAATTCACTGTTGAATAATGAAATTCCAGCAAAAAAGAAATATATTTTATAACGAATTTTGAAAATAATTTATTTTCACATACATTGTTTTGCTAATTTATGCACAACCAGCAGTTTTTAATACTTAGTACTGTCCTGCAAAACAAGTGTAACATAAGGGCAAAAAAGTCTGTTAAGCTTGAGTAATAGGTAGATAGATACTCTGTAATATGAAATTGTTACAAGGTAAAAATTAAGTTCTTGTAATAAAATGACACAATCTACTATGTACCAGGTGCTTTATATCCATAATTTTATTCTTCACAACACATTAAGGAGAGTAATAGTCTCATTTACAATTATAGAAGATGTGACACTATAAAGGATAACTAACTTTCTAACATTCTCTGAGAAATCCTTAAAAGGCAAGAAGGAACTAGATTTGAACAGGACACGAGAGACCAATCCTTGCTTAAATAGAACTAATACTGCCTAGACATTAAAACTTTGTTCAGGCAATACATTCTATCAAATAAATGTATATGCCAAACAAATAGACATATACTTATTCAGAGGTCAGCATATTTTTCTTTTTTTTTTTTGCCAGTCCTGGGCTTGAGCTCAGGGCCTGAGCACTGTCCTTGGACTTTCTCAAGGCTAGAGCTCTACCACTTGAGCCTCAGCACCACTTCCAACTTTTTTCTATGTATGTGGTACCGAGGAATCGAACCCGGGTCTTCATGCATGCTAGGCAAGCACTTTAACCACTAGGCCAAACTCCCGGCCCATATTTTTCATTTATAAAACAAAGTTTAGGACAGGAATGTTTTTAAAAGTGTGTTCAGCAGTATGTATTATAAAATCTACATGTTTATATTGAAATGTAAAAGAAGTTTCTTCTAAATTGTTTCCAGTTTATATAACTTATGCTATGTAATGTCAAACCACTTAATTTATAGAAATACAGAGAAGAACACCACCGTTTAATGAAAGGGACTCCATTCAGGTTAAATCTTTACCCAAGGGACTATTTTGATGTTAATCCTTACTTCTTTGAGAAAACTTTGCCTCCAATTAAAAAAGAAGTGAAAAAAGAATTACTTTCAGGAGCTTTTAAACCCTCTTCTCCTGGAAAAAAAGTAAGTCTAAATTCACTTTAAGTAAGCCAATTCATTAAAAAATTCCTTTTCAGTAGTTGTACAAAAGTTTCTCTTTTTGTATTATTATTATGTTTACTTTTTGGGTTTCCTGGGGTTGGATTTCAAGACCTGGCCACTGTCTCTGAGCTTTTTTCTTTTTGGCTCTGGACTTAGTACTCTGCCACTTAAGCCACAGGTCCACTTCTGGCTTTTTTGGTAGTGTATTGGAGGTAAAAGTTTCATAGGCTTTTCTTTCCCTGGATGGCTATGAGCTGCGATCCTCAGATATTAGCCTTCTGAGTCGCTAGGATTACAGGCATGAGCCACCCTTGCCTTCAAGTAGTTGTGCAAAGGGGCACCTTCAACAAATCAGTTTATAAATGCAGTACATCTTGATCAGTATCACCAGGAGAGGAGTTTCAATTCAACATGTCAGTTTATGACTGCAATGCATCTTGATAAATGTCACCCCTTCAGCATTCTTTCCACCTTTCACAGCCCTAGTGTAGATAGCTTTTTAAAGAATGTGAAACCAACTCTGTAGACTACCAAAGTATGAAGTTCTTCAGGGCCTAAATTTGTAGAAGCATTTCATGAAATCTAGTGAAATTGTTTCATTTTTCTTTGTAGCCTGGTGGAATGAAGGCTGGAACATTTGATGCATATCCACTGTTGAGCCAACAGTGGTTAAATTCAAAAAGGAGATTACTGGAAAAAGTGACAAGGTTTTCCATCCACCAAATGGACCAAAAAGCAGACCAGTTGAAAGTATAGTGGCTTTGAATGTCAAAAGGTAGGAAGAGCTTTTACTTGGCTTTTACAATGTCTATCTTTTATACTTCTTCAAAATAATCTTTTATCAATGCATACTTTTAAAAGATTGTACATTTGACCATGATTAGATATATCAACACCTTCTGTCTACCTGTCTTCCCTGTGGAAGTCACTACGTTATGAAGCATGATTTGAATTCCATCAGCTATAGATATTAGAACATCAGCTATTTCTCAAAGGAAATTTCTTAGTACTTGTTAGGAAGCCTCTGGCATCAGAGAGTTCTATCCTTACTTTGAAATAACTTTCAGTGCAAACATCGGCTTTTCTTTTAAAAAATGAAACTCATAGATATCTATAATATATACATGTATTTACAAATAATGTATACAAATCTACACACATCCACTCATACATATGCACATACATATATACATACACACACACACACACACATTTTTTGCTAGTCACTGAGGCTTAAACTCTGGACTTGGGCAATATCCCTTAGCTCCTTTTGCTCTCTACCACTTGAGCCACAGCTCCACTTCTGGCTTTTTCTATGATTAATTGGAGACAAGGATCTCATGAACTTTGCTGCCCTGAATGAACTGTAATCCTCATATCTCAGCCTCCTGAGTAGCTACGACTACAGGTGTGAGCCACTGGTGGTACTAGGTTTTAAATATATTTAGTTTTAATATGTGATATATAAAATTGAAGTCCCTTGTATAGTTTTGTAACCTATTACTCCATTCCCTTCCCCCCACATCACTCCCTCTCTCTTTCCAGTTCTGGGGCTTGAACTCAGGACCTAGGCTCTATCTCTTGACCTCTCTGCTCAAGGCTAGCAATCTCCCACTTGAGCCATAGCACTACTTCTGGGTTTTTCAGTTTATATGGTACTAAGGAAGCAAACCCAGGGCTTCGTGCATGCTAGGCAAGCACTAAGCCACATTCCCAGTCCATTCATCTCTTATTTGTTCACTTATCTTTTTCTTTTTCCCTTTTAGTTTTACTGGGGTCTGAACTCTGAATCTTGTACTTGTTAAACAAATTCTCTATCACTTAAATTATCCCCTTTTTCCTTTAGTTTGGTTTTAGACCTGAGCCCTAGTCCTAGCCTGGTCTTGGACCATGACCTGCCTATCTCCACCTCCCAAGTATCTGGGATTACAGGCATAGACTACCATGTGCAGCCATCTTATTTGAATATACTTTGCTTCAGCACATGAGATATATAAAATATATTGATTTTTTTATCCAATCTGCTACTTTGCTAACATTTGTTCATTTACATTCTACTCTCTTGCCTTTATTTCCTTTTTTCCTAGTGTCAGAGCCTGATATCAGACTCTCAAACTTGCCTGGCTTGCTTGCTCAGCTTGTCCTTACCACTTCAGCCATAACACCAGTTTAGATTATTAGTTTAATTATTTTGGAAATGGAATCTTTTCAGACTTTTCTGTCTGGGCTGGCTTAGAACTGTATAGCTGGGATCAATTTTTAGATTATTTGACTTTAATTTTACAAACTACTAACTTTTGGGGCAATAAACATTTTCACAGGAGGCTGAGATCGGAGGAATGTGGTTTGAAGCCAGCCCAGGCAAAAAAGTCCATGAAAGTCTTATCTCCAATTAAGTACCAAAAAATCCAGAAGTGGAGCTGTGGCTCAAGTGGTAGAGCACTAGCCTTGAGCTAAAAACTCAGTGACAGTGCCCAGGCCCTGAGTTCAAGCTCCAGGATAGACATATGCACAAAAGAATTTCCTGTAATAATTGTCCTTTTAAATTTTATCTATTTCTAAATATATCTGACTTCCTTTACTTATTTATTTTTGCTGGTTCTGGGCTTCGACATTCTCACTGAGCTCTTTTTGCTCAAGGCTAGTGCTCTATCACATGAGCTACAGCACCACTTCAGGCACGAGCCATTAATGCTCAATGATATCTGACTGTAATCAAGGTTTAAGTTGACAGGAACATTGCTTGTGGGCCGAAGATGTGTGTAGCTCAGTGGTAGACTATATATGCCTAGCGTGTATAAAGTGTCAAGGTGCTAGATAAGATACCAAAAACTATAAGAGGAATGAATCATTTTATGTATAATCACCATTAGAAAATTATGCGAATAAGGGCCGGGAGTTTGGCCTAGTGGTTAAAGTGCTTGCCTAGCATGCACAAAGACCCGGGTTCGATTCCTCGGTACCACATATAGAAAAAAGCCGGAAGTGGTGCTGAGGCTCAAGTGGTAGAGCTCTAGCCTTGAGAAAGTCCAAGGACAGTGCTCAGGCCCAGAGCCCAAGCCCAGGACTGGCAAAAAAAAAAAAAGAAAATTATGTGAATGTTTACAAATTATGACAGGACACAGAATTTTTGCCTATAAAGTGCAACTATAAAATTAAATATATGTTATTTTCTAATTCTAGGACACTGAATACAAGTAACTACAAGACTGCTTCACAACAGTCCTATTAACCGTGACTCCTTATGAGTGGAATAGATATATTCCCTTATATGTGGAATAGATAGCTCAAGTATTTTGAAGGAATTTCAACCTGCAACTCTAATATTGTCCTTGATTTCAACACTCTCACTTAATAAATAATATTTACTAATAATTTAAGGTGGGATGTCTGACTTACGTTAGATCTGTATTTCTAAGTGTAATATACTATCTAGTTACTAAGCATTAAAAAGTAGTCTATGACTCAAAAGAGTTTACTTTTAGTGTTAAGAAGTGGGAGGAGGGAGGGGAGGGGCAGTGGTAAGGATTGGAGGGTGAAAAGTGCACAGCAAAATCTTAACTTCCTTTATTTAGGAAACATTTAAAATAAACTGTAGTAATAGTCAAATGACATAACATATCAAAACACTCAGCAGCAATACAAATATTATACCTATTTGTGTTGTATCATACATGGGTATACATGGTTCCAAATTACAAGGTACTAGGTCTTATATTTGTAAGTTATACAAAGCAACATATTATGAGTTGAGGGGAGTGAGAATAAACTTATTGGCATGGCATCTGGCATGAGAAGATAAATGACTTTGTGTTTGGCATCCTTTTGTATCTGTCTCTAGCTCCCTAGAGCTGCCTCTCCTGGAGCTTCTATCCCTCCTCAGCCCTACTAAGGCATCAATACAGAACAAAAGGATGCAAATTTGCTATGCAGATCTAAAAACAACTATGGTTTCTATATCAGAATGTTACTTCAGAATATGAGACATCACTAGGGATAGTCACTTCATAATAATAAAGGGCTCAGCTTGCCAATAGGACATACACGTGCTGAAATATGCATTAATGAGCTTTAAACACCCAAAACTAACACAGGTAGAATGAAGAAATCTTTTTCTCTCTCAGTAATTTTCAGAACTGGTAGAAAGAAAGATGAATAAAAATATAGATTGGACTGGGAGTTTGGCCTAATGGTAGAGTGCTTGCTTAGCATGTACGAAGACCCGGGTTCAATTCCTCAGTACGATATGCATAGCAAAAACCCAGAAATGGTGCTGTGGCTCAAGAAGTAGAACTCTAGCCTTGAGAAAACCCAAGGACAGTACTCAGGCTCTGAGCTCAAGCCTAGGACTGGCAAAAAAAAACATACAGATATTTTTCAGCACTCAAATTGCTGAGTTGATATTTATAAACTATTCCATGCAACAATAGCAGAATATTATTTCCATGTTCACATTAAGTACTAATGAAGATAGAACATATCCTGGGCAATTAAACAAGTCTCACTGAAAGGCAAATTATACAGATACGTTCTCTGATCGTAACAGAATTTTAAGTTAGAAAAATTAAAGATAGAAATGTATCTGAATATCTCCAATACTGGGAAATCAAGCAATTCAGTTCAATTTTCCATCTAATGAAGAATAACAAGAGAAATGTGGGGTATTTTGAACTAAATGAATATGAAAACATATTAAACTAGATGATATATTTATGTAGTACTTTAAAGGAAAATTACAGCTTTAAACATAGGTAGTAGAGAAAAATAAGGATCCTTATTCAAAAAAGTGGAAAAGTGACAAATTAAGCCTTAAACAAAGCTAAGAAATGATTAATGATTAAAATAGAAAAAAAATCAATGAACTAAAGCAAATCAATAGAGAAAACCTGAAACAAGAAGCTGTTTTTACACAAGAACAATGAAATTAATAAACTCTAGCTAGGTTGATAAAGACACAACAGGAGACCCGAAACAACCAGCATCAGCAATATAGTACATTTTCACAGGACCGATGAACATTAAAATATAATATTACACTTTTATGACAATAAATTTGTAAATTTGCGTGAAAGGTTCATATCCCTCAGAACATACAATTGACCAAATCTGACTAAAGAAATATTTGAATAGTTCTATATCTATTAATGAAGGATATTTTGCAAATTTAAAATCTCAGAAGGTTTGAAACACCAGTCTTCCTGGTGGTGTCTGTTATAGATTTTGTAAGAATAATGTCAATATTGACCTTATACTACTTTTTCAGAAAATAGAAGTGGGAATACTTCCTAACTCATTTTTGTAAGGCCAGGATTTTCTTAATACTAAAACCAGACCAGATGTAGACTTTGAAAAATAAATTCCTATCTGTCTATCCATCTATCTATCTATCTATCTATCTATCTGCCTATCTTAGTAAATATAGATGCAGAAAACTTTAAAGCTTTAAACTTAAGCTGAATTGGGCAGAATATATTGAAAGAATAATACAATATGATTTGGTGGGGTTAATTCCAGGAATGCAAGGTTGCTAGGATGCTTCCAAATTAATGTTATCTATCTATCTATCTATCCATCTATCTACCTACCTACCTACCTATCTTAGTAAATACAGATAAAGAGAATTTTAAAGCTTTAAACTTAAGCTGAATTGGGCAAAATATACTAAAAGATAATACATTGGGGCTGGGAGTTTAGCTTAGTGGTAGAGTGCTTGCCTAGCATGCAGGAAGACCTAGGTTCTATTCCTTGGTACTGCATATGTAGAAAAAAAGCCAGAAATGGTGCTGTGGCTCAAGTGATAAATCTCCATCCATGAGAAAACCCAAGGACAGCACCCAGGCCCTGAGTTCAAGTCCCAGGACTGACAAAAATAATAAAGAAATAAAAGACAATACAATATGATTTGTTGGGGTTAATTCCAGGAATGCAAGATTGATATGATGCTTCAAAATTAGTGCTATTTACCATACTGAAGGATCAAAAAAGAAAAACAAATGATAATCTTTCATAGCTTTTTTTTTTTTTTTTTGTCCAGAGCCCAGGACCAAACCCAGGGCCTTGCGCTTGCCAGGCAAGGGCTTTTCCGCTGAGCCAAGCCCCCGACCCCCAAATCATGATAATCTTAAGTGTAGAAAAGGCATTTGGCAAGATTTAATGAGGAATTATGTGACCAACAGTTCTAGATAATATTATTGCCACCTGAAGCAAACAGTAACTTTGCTTACAGTCTTGGAAGCTAGAGGGAAGAGGCAGGGCAGACATCTTACAGTCAGCAATAATGTTTCCATCCAGAGATAATAATAGGAATGTTTACTGCACCCTATAGAAGACTTGGCTTCTGTAAACTTAAGGGTATTCTACACATCCCACTGTGTGGTCCTCATTAAGTTGCTACAGGAAATTAGGCTTGAGAACTTCTGCAGAAATACCAATGCTGTAGCTACTGTACCATTGTGAGTAGCAAATTCTCTTTTGTTGCTGACCCAAGACTTCCATTTTTTTTTTACTAGACACCATGAAACTGTGTTATGATACCATTCTAAGCTTATTAGATGGACAAATGATCAGATTCTCCATACTTCTTGATAGTCTAATTATATAAACATACACACACATATATATACATGTCAGTTACAAGGTTATTATAAACATATATAAAATTAAGATTATTTTGTATGGAGAGGGAAAGTACTTGGAAATTTCTGAAACAAGGATTTTTTTAATTAAAATTTTTATTTACATATCTTGGATGGAAACAATTGATATAGCTTACTTGGAATTCCTGAAAAAGAGAAAAGAAATATGTTTAAGGTGGGAATGCTCAATATATTACAGAATAAATGTAAAATTACTTGTTTTCTGCCAAAAAAGCATCATTCGCTTCAAAATATGTAAATGCTAAAGTGCAGTAGAGATGTCACCCAAAGAACCAAAAGCCTTAAATTCTATTATTAAGTAAATTTGAGCAATTGCTACTCTGGAGGCAGAACTCTGAGTTTGAAGACAGTTTGACATACATAGTGAGACATCCTCTCAAAACTGAATTCTCAAAAAATTCTCATTCTCAAAAACACAATAAATAAATGCAAAACTTAAGAAAGTAAATTGTAGTCATCTTCAAGTGTTCTCATTTCTGTACTCTTGTCAGTGACTAATAAGCTTGAGCAATCCTGATTGCATTTCTAGTAGTGGATCACAGCATACGTACCTTTGAAATCTGGAGCTAAAGGTCTGCTCCTGCTTCTCGCAGTATCTTCGTGGTAGTCTAACTGGAATTTCTCTCTTCTCAAGGCATAAGTTGGTTTTGATTGGTCACTATTCTGACTACACACTTTATCACTTAAACACAAATATTCTCGCTGAAGGTTCCGCATCTCAAATTCCAAGGTGTCCCTTTCGTTTTCTATGCTTCTTACATAGTTTTCTAAAAATAGTTTATCTTCAGTCAGTCGGCTGATGCTGTGTTCAAATTTTGTGTTTTCATGAGTATGTTTCTTTAGTTCTTCTTTCAGAATTTGATTGTCTGTCTTAATTTCCCTTACCATTTTGGATAGCATTTCACACTCTTGGCTCATTTCAGACAAGTTGTTTTTGTAAATACTTGCTTCTGCTTTTGCATTTTTTATCTCTTTCAGGAAATTTTCTTCTGCTGTGGACTGATAGACTTGAATATTCTCAATTTCTTGTTCCATCTTTTGCCTCGCTGTGGTGGAATCCTCTAGGGCTGTTTCGAGACTCAGCCTTTCATGCTTCAGTGATTCTAGCATTTGAAGAAGTGTCTCTTGCTCTGTTTTGGCAAGTTTTTCTTTCTCCTTTAGCTGAATCATCTCAAGCTGGTTTTCTTTCAGTTCGTTCTCAAGTGAGGTTTTGTCCTTCAGCAGATGGTAAGCATTTTTCTCCAGCACATTTTTTTCGTCTTGAACCAGTAGAATGCTGGTTTTCATTGCTTCTATTTCGATGCTCATTCGATTGTTCTCATTATGGATGAGGGCCATGTCATTCTGAGTTTTGTGATCTTTACTTTTGAGTTGTTCCAATGCTTCTAACATTTGCTGCTTCTCCAAAGACAGTTGGCAATTTTTTTCCTCAAGAATTTTATTTTGGTTTTGGAGAACATTATAGTTACTAATTAGTGTCTTAAATTCTTTCAGACATTCTTTGCTTTCTTCTTCTTCTTTAAGTAACTGGGAGTGAATAATATTCTTTTCCTCAATCAGACTGGTGAGTTGCTTTTCATACATTTCAATTTTCTGTATCAGTGATTGTGTGGTATAGATAAGAGGTTTCATTTTGGTCTTAAGGGTTCTATTTTCATTCTCCAGTTCTATGATTTTTCTCTGTGTATACATGGAGTCTTTTAGGTAATTCTGTAAGTATTGAATTTTGGCAACACACTCGGCAACAGAATTGACACTGTAGGTCTTCTCATCTTCAAATGTTATGGGTCCTGGGTTTGCTACAAATGGCTGGCTGTCTATGTCTTTTACTTCATGTTTCCTTTGGTCAAGGAATGAGATTGTATGTTTTGGAACTCTCGTATGGAATTTTAAGTCTGTGATATTCTTGCTGGTGAGAGGAATGTCTTTATTATTTTTATCATTCCTTCTTCCCCAATGCATTTCACACTTAGATAGCTTTCTACATTTCCTGCAAAAGCTCACGTGGAATTTTGACACTGTGTCTCTGAGTGGGAGTAATTTATTGACTAATGCCTCTAATTCTGAAATTCTTTTTGATTTGAGATCTTCATTTAAGTTAGCATCTATGTTTCCTTCCTTAACAAAGTTCATTTGTTCCTTCTGAATGGGGGATAGGTTGAATTTTCCATTATTGTACAAATTTGCGTCTGTTTTTAAGTTTTTAAGTTCTTTTGTCAGTGCTAGTTCCCTCTCCTGTGACTTCTGAAGCTCTTCCTTCATATGTTTAATGGAGAAGCAAATATCATCTAAATTCTCGCAGAATCCATGCTTCAGAAATTGTTTAGCAACTGTGGATTTTTGAAGGTCTGTGACAGACTGTGACATCATATTTTGAGGTACAGTAGGTAGAAAACTATATACCTTATAATTTCTCAATGTATTGGAATTTTCTGAAGAGCTCATAGCTATACTTGAAGCTGAATTATCTGTTGATGTTCTCAAGTTCTCAGGCGTTAATATGTCCTTGAAAAGTGTCTGGAATGGCATCGTTACACTTTCAGAGAAACCATTAACATTATTGCCAGTAAATTTTCCTTCCATTGAATGAAGAGGTTTGGAATTCTCAAAATGATGAATTTTCTCCAAAGAAAGGTTTTTTTCTTGCTTCTCTTGAGGCTAGCATTATAAAAGACATATAGAAATGTCCTGTCATTGGTCACATGATCAAAAAATTAAGACAAGATTTTGTTTTATTTATAAATGGAATTAAGCATTTTATCCATTTTTATTGCAAAGAAAACTAACTAATGTGGTTTAAGTCCCTCTCTGGCTCTGGCTCTGTCCCTCTGTCTCTTTGTCTCTGTTTCTGTCTCTGTTTCTATCTCTGTTTCTGTCTTTCTCGGTTCCCAGGTGTTATCCTTAAATGGGAAAGAACAACCATTGTTTCAAGATTTGTAATTCTGATGTTCACAATTTGCTCATTAAAACCATACTTATTTCTTTATGGGTGAAGAAACAGGGGCCAATCCCTTCGTTTCAGAATGAGAAGATTAGCATCTTTCAACAGACTGGCATAGATAATGGAGAGGATCACATGGGGTTGTATCCACGTGAAATTGAAAGGAAGAAAATACCTTCACTTCTGGGTTATTTGTCAATGGTTGCTGGCATTTCTGGTTCTGGGACTGTGATGGCTCTGCAATTGTGATTTCAAATCAGTGTGGGCAGTGGTGGCCACTGTGATTTGGAGCTACTCTGGGGAATTCCTCCTACGTCTACATCAATCTTAAGTGGACAGTTAGGTATGCATATTTCCATAGAATGTACTTGGAAACATTTCATGTATCTGGACTAAGATAGATGCCACTCAGAGACTCTCTTAAAAGAAAGAGAAAACTGTCAAACTACAGAGTAAACGCACATCTTTTCAGGTTTTCAGTACAGGAATTTTCTTGTTTTCCTCTTTGACAGCCCATTTGTCCTGTAAGGGGAGAGAGATAAAAGTGAAGATAGACTGGTCGTAATACTTTTGAAGTACCCAAATATAGGGGGTGACTTGCATAGAACAACATACCAAATCCTTTTCAGTAAATGTGCTCACTTCTAGAGCTTTTTCTGAGCTGAACTGTGGGTTTTCTACTTCAATAATGCTTTTGTTCAATATTTCACTGATTTCAGACTGTACCTTTAAAAGATAAGGTGAGAATGTTGAAACTTGATTGTATACCTTATAAATGGATAGGAATGATAAACAGTATAATGCCAAGATACTTTCATATTTCCTGCACATAAAATCAATTCCCATCACTACTAAACTGTTGGTGGGAGTACAAACTCATTCAACCACTATGGAAAGCAGTATGGCAGTTCCTCAAAAGACTAAACATAGAACTCCCTATGACCCAGCAATTCCACGATTTGGCATTTACCCAACCATCCAGAAACAAGGACATACTAAATCCACTAGCACAATGATGTTCTTTGCAGCACTATTTACCATATGGAACCAACCCAGAGGCCCCTCAGTTGATCAACAAGATATGGTATTTATACACAATGGAATTTTATGCTGCTGTCAGAAAGAATGACATTGCCCCATTTGTAAGGAAATGGAAAGACTTAGAAAAAAATCATATTAAGTGAAGAAAGCCAGACTCAAAGGAACATAGGCTCAGTGGTTTCCCTCATTTGTCATAACCAGTAGAAACCTTGGGCTCTCCTAGCAGAGATTTACAATAGAGCAAAAACATAAGGCCATATAGGATGAAGCTAAATGAAAGGACCTCCAGGATATAGAAACAAAAGCCATATATGAGTGATGGTTGTCCTTAATTGTACTGTTATCTCTCATTGTTATCTCATATTGTTACAGTATTTCACCTTGTTATCTGATATATTATATATATGCTTATTTTGTTATTTGACATAGGATGGGGAAGGGGGGAAAACAAGATGAGGGGCAGAGTGTGGGAGGGAAATGGGGACCAAGGCATGAGAAACAATATCAATGTTTGTGAAGTAATGCACCTTCTATCTGGTGAATATAATGTAATCCTTCTAATAATTACAATAAGAATATATGAAAAAAAAATAACCAATTGAAAAATGTAAAAAAATCAATTTCCATAATAGGGAAGGCCAATTATTTACTTATTGAAGGTATCTTTCAGAAAATTATGATTTTATGGCTGTAAAATCATCAGGGCAACCTTGTAAAACAGTAGAATTTATGAACTATATTTCAATTATTTTTAGGTCTGAAATATTGTTTTATGTTAGCAGAATAGAATCATTTCTATCACTTGCTCAAAAGCTTTCTCTTGTTCCATGTTCCTTCTAAAGCATATTGAGCCCACACTGACATTGCATTGTTAGCATATATTGCATTATGACCCAAATATCAGTACCCTGTTCTATTTACAGTGCTTCTTTCTTATGAAATCTATTGTCATGGATGATATGGATATTTTTCTTCTAGCATCAAGATTACACGATGGACATGTGACTTGATTTATCAAAGAATCACCTCCTGGGAGAGTGACCATTCAAGTAATGAGTGTGATCCAATCTGGATCAATCAAAATCAGACCAAGAATCTTAGTATAAACTCTGAAAAGAAAATAGTATTCTCTCCTCTGTATTTCAATTGACCCTAGAAGTAATGCCTAGAGCTCCTCTTAGTCCTCTCAACAACAAATAGATTCTGAGGATATGCCATCCTAAGAAAGCATAATTGAAATAAGGAATGAGCCTTTTTTTTCTGATAACAGGATTCTTGGTTATACCAAGTAGGTGATTTCAAGGATTTTCAGTGACTTTAAGTAATCGAATGTCTTTCCCAGACTGCTTGTCTTTCCTTGCCTTCTTTCTTAAGATCCTTTTACCTCTAATTCTTTTTTCTTTTGCCAGTCATGGGGTTTGAAGCCAGGGCCTGAGTCCTGTCCTTGGTCTCTCTCAAGGCTAGAGCTCTACCACTTGAGCCACAGCACCATTTCCAGCTTTTTCTGTAGTACCGAGGAATCAAACCCAGGGCTTCCTGAGTGCTAGACAAGAACCCCACCACTAGGCCATGCTCCCAGTCCTCTACCTCCAGTATTGAGTTGCAGGGACTAGTCATAAACTTCCAGGCCTTACTTGTTTTTAGATGAGTCTTGTGATTTTTTTCCCCAACTGGAATTGAATGGCAGTTTGTCTACCTCTGTTGAGTTATATTTTAAATCTTATGAAAGCTTCTATATGTAAATGGTATGCAGGCAGCACTTCAAAATTGCACTTAAAATTCAGTAAATGCTTTTCCTTTCGGTCTCATATTGAAATAAGTATAACAGAGAGAAGAATATACTTTACCCAAGAAAAATATCTGAACCTGAAATAAATTGTCACCTTTTAAAATTCTACCTGAAAAGTGATCCCTTAAGTTTAGAAAATGGAATGCTATTAGGCTATTTCACATATAGATAAACAGATAAGTCAGATAGCTAGATAGATATATTATAAAAGTTGTACCATGGTAACGTTTTGCAAAGTCTGCATTCGCAAAGCCTGGAATGATTCCAGCTGATGCGGAAGAACCTAAAATGACATTACAGAAATGTATTAGATTTTAAAAGCTGTTGGGGTCAGTGACCTTGGACCTGCACAATTGAGTACACAAGGAAGTAAGCTGTTATCATGATTTTGGGCTGTGTTAATTGCTTCTCATTTAATCTATTTGAGACTTGATTGCTGTTTTGTACGAATGGGACCCCTGGCAGTTTCCCTGTTTTAAACAAAGTACTTAAGGTTGGAACTTGAAATAAACGGTGCTATACTCTTAAGCTCACGGCCTTAGGCTATAGTCTTAAGCTTGCCTTAAGCTGGAGTTTTGGGCTGCTGACTTGGGCTGTAGTCCTCCCGACCCCATCTTTTTCTTATCTATTTCTTTTCCCAATCTTCACCCCCAAAGTCAGGAATCCCAGTTCGCTGCCGGCTGGCTCTGGCAAAAAGCTAGCTGAATATATTCTTGAACTATTATGCTTTTTTTCTCTATCCCTAAAAGTTGCTAGATACCAGGAAGGTCACGTGGAAGTCACATCACCCAGTTGCTTAGTCCCTGGCTCTTCAATGCACTTGCATGATTTTTTCTGAAGCTTAAAGTGGAAGAAACTATATGCATTAAAGAAGTATTTGTTCTGAACAAGATCAGCCTTTACATAGGATTTTGAAGATAATAAAATTATGTACACTCACTTTCAGGGCTGATTGTGGTTGGATTTGACTTTCTGATTCTGATATACAGCCATAGTCTAAAAAGTAAATAGAAAAATTAGGTCATTTAATTCTTAAAAGTTTATATTTAACAGCTACTTAAAAAAAAGGCTCCAAACTTTGTTGGGTAGAAGGAGCAATCAGCACATTTAATATTTGCACTGGGATGCTCTCAAAATAAATTTAAGAAATAATTCTCACTTTAAGAAAATATCTACTTGAGATTACAACAGTGTTCTCATTCTTATAATAAACCACTAGGTGGCAACAGATAAATACTTAAAAATAAGAAGACAAGTAGCTCTGTTTCTGAGATGCTAATGACATGGCTTTTTGTAAAAACAGAGCATATCCTAAAAAGGTGTAAGTGGCTTGAATGGATTTAACACACACATTTCATTTGTACTCAGTGTTTTAGTCATTGTGAAGAAAGAGGAGAAATCTAGGATTATATTTCCTTCTACATAAGCTCAAAGTTTTTCATGCTACTTGCTGTTTGCTTACATCCACAATGTTTTCTCATGTTTACATTGTTTTGTGACCATGATACCCACAAAGCTCTTTAAGTACTAAGATATTATTCCTGCAATTTTCATCTTTCCCTTTTATTTTACTTTTTTGGTATAGATTCTGGGGCTTGAACTCAGGGCCTGGGTGCTATCACTGTGCTTAAGGATAGAATTGTACCAGCTGGTCTACAACTCCACTTCTGGCTTATTTGCCCTTGGTTAATGGGAGACAAGAGTCTCATGTACTTTATTACTCAGTTTGGGTTCTATGATCCTCGGGTCTCAGCATCCTGAGCAGCCCAGGATTATAGGAGTGAGCCACTCAGCAATTCTTATTTGGCACCTGGCAAAACAGCAGTTTCTAGGGTGGTGGGAGATTCCTATACTCCGCTGAATGCTGGTTCTGTTCTTTGATACCTGTGTTTTTTGGGGGTGTTGGTGAGCCTCTCTGGGACTGTTTCTTCATTTGTCAAGTGGTGGTAATGACAGTATCTAGTTCATAGGACTTATGTGAGGCCTGAGTCCAAACATTTATGTCCTTAGTATTCTGGCACAAAGTGTCTCGTTAGCTGTTGTTAATTCATTGCGCCAGCTCAGCCAGGGATGTGGGCCTGGGATCCACTCCCTGCAGTCAGGACAAGGCAGAGACATCACTCTCACTGGAGCTTTGGCCTGGAGATGTTTACCTGGTTCGCCGCCCCCACGTTCCTGGACCCTGGACGCTGAAAGGAGAAAGGAATCCAGGTCATCCTCTTCTTGGGGACGCCTTTCTGTCACAGAACCCAGCAGGGCTTTCAGTTCTGTCCGGGGGAAGCAGTCAGGGACCACAGAGGCCAGAGGCGGTGATTCCGACCGTCCGTGCTCTCCGTGGCCGCCGGGGGGCGCGCTGGGGCCGCGCCGCGGTGGCGGTGGGCGGAGGGCCGGGGGCGGCGCGTTCCTCCGGGACTGAGCCCCGCCGTGCGCTGCGCGTTCCTCCGGGACTGAGCCCCGCCGGCGCGCTGCTGGGGAAGGTGCGGCCGGCGGGGCCCGCGCGGTGGCGCACCGAATCCCCGCACAGGACTGGGGAGCTCAAGGCCGATCTGGGCTACGTACCGAGTTCGAGGCCAGCCCGGACAACGTAGCCAGGCTCTGTCTCAGAAAGATAAGACGTCCTCACTCCAGGCCGACCTTAGAAACTCCCGGAGTGTGCCGGGAGCGAAAGGCTCCGGGCTTCGCGCCTCCAACCTCCACACGGCCTCCCCCTCCAAGGACAGCCCCCCCCCCCTCGACCGCTCCTACCAGGGCTCATTTCTGCTGCTCAAGGTCTTCCTGCCAACCGCCCGGCCGCACGCACTCCGCCCCCCTCCCTCCCCAGGGGCATCCCGTTGCCTAGCAACCGGGCGTGCCCCGCCCCCTCCCCTGTACCTGAAAGCCGGGGGGGGGGGGGGGGGGGGGAGAGGAAGAGGGAGACCGGGTTGTGCTTGTCCGGGGGTCCTGGGGCAGGCTTCAAGTTCTGCAAGACCAGGCCAGACTGCAAGGTGAGCCGACCCTTCGAGGTACCGCCCCCCCCCCCAAAAAAAAACAACTCCAGGGACCACATCCGCATCCTCCCTGCCCATCAGAATTCGCTCTCATCATGCTCTAATTTCAGTCAACACCTGTTGGACCCAAGGTGGGCGGAGATCTGGAGAGGTTTGAGAACAAACACTTGGAGAGAGAGAGAGAAAGTGTGTGTTCTTTTTATGTACTGGAGGTGTTGTAAAATACACACATTACACATGTGGGAGAGGTCCTGGACTCCATTTGTGAAATCTGCTAATTTCTGATGTACTTGAGCAAACACATTGCAAAAGATAGCATTGTGGAGATGAGGACTTGCTTACTGACTAGGTGGCCTGCTTCCTTTTAATTTTTGTCCCAGTCAGAAGAGTTTGAAGAGCATATATTATTTCTATGGCAATCTCTAACATTTCTACATTTCTCACAAACCATTTAATAAGTTCTATTTTAATCTGCAGCATGCCTTATTTAGTTAGCTTTATTTTTTTCTTCAGGCCTTGATGTATTTTTCAAACTAACATTAGAGAAAATAGCTTGAAATGTATTTTAGTTCTTCTAGTATATTGGCAGTTTTGGTCTCTCTCTCTCTCTCTCTCTCTCTCTCTCTCTCTCTCTCTATATATATATATATATATATATATATATATATATATATATTTCCCAGTCCTGGGGCTTGAACTCAGGGCCTGAGTGCTGTCCTTGGGTTTTATTAGTAGAGCTCTAGCACTTGAGCCACAGCACCATTTTTGGCTTTTTCTATGTATGTGGTACCCAGGAATCGAACCCTGGTCTTCATGCATGCTGGGCAAGCACTCTACCACTAGGCCAAACTCCTGGCCTTTAGCTATATATATATTTTTGAAGTGATCATTAACTTGCAGTAAATTGGAAACAAAATGTGATGTTTTAAAAGCAAATAGTTGTCATGACATTCCATCTCCCTCCAACACTCTGGTGTGTAGCTGATGAGAATACTCTCAGATAAAATAAGACATTA